>VZTB01003765.1:153159-194376 GCA_013397245.1 Thryothorus ludovicianus
AAATCACATGCAGAAACATAGAAAAGTATTCTCTACTTCCATCAGTAGGATGGAAGCCACTTCCTGAGAAGAAGGGCCTCAAATGGCATAAGAGTTTCTTTGGAAGATAGATTCCTTAATATTTCATGTCTTACACACATGCACACTCTTGTCTTGGCTTTTATTGCTCAGCCTGGTGTCATGTGGCATGGACTGTCCCTTTGGATGGTTTGTATCTCTTGTCCTGGCTGTGTCCTTCCCATCCCACCTCCTGCCCATCATCCTCCTATTGACCTTTGGGAAGGTTTGGAGAAGGGCGTGTTCTGGTGTGGAGAGACAGCACCCATGCAGTGCCAGCACTGCCCAGCTGTAGCAAAAACTCCAATGTTTTAGAGATTCTGTTCTAACTACCAACACAAAGCACTGCACTGTATGGGCTGCTAGGAGGAAAGTTAACTCCATCCCAGCCAGATCTGGCACAAACTGAAAGAACCGGGTCAGAGAGTAATAGACCGTGACACATTCACACTGGAGAATTAAAAGATATTTTTTATTGCCACATTACTAATGAAATTTAATTATGTCTAATGGACAGGATTTAATTATGGTGTTATTCTACATCAAATGTCTCTAAATCTGCAGCAGTGGTTTCTCACTAAGCCAGGCATTGATTTGACTTAGGGATTAGTTCTCAGTCATTCTCTTATAATTTATCTTGTTTTGGTTTAATTGCCAGATTATAACAGATCAGGAGGTGGAAGTTGTATGTGGAGGAGGCTTCTCAGTCTATGTTGAGTGATATAAATATTCAGAAAAAAAATAGCCTTGTGAGACAGAAGGTGCCAGGCAGAATTTATTGGAAATGAGCCCTGGATCAAATCAATTAGAGAAAAAGACAAATAAAAGATTTGCAGCAGAAAAGGGTAGGAAAACATTTGTGAGCATTAGAAACATGTAATTGATAATATGCTGTGCATGACAAGGTTTGCAAGAAGTGTTCTGTTTACACCAGAATCACCTGCCATTGTTTTTACAAGAGAACTTGGCTGATACATAGAATAAAAAGTGATGAGAAAAAAAGGTGGTCAAGAAAAGAGGAAAGTTGTGTACAAGAGAGTGATTACTAAAAATAATAAAGAATATGATGATAAAATAAAATGCAAAGCACTGATGTTGACTAAAGACAGTGATATAATTTTTAAAAAATGGAATAAAGAAAAATAAAAGAAAGTCAGCAAATGGAAAAGTGGCAACATAAAAATATAATTAAAAGATTCAAAGATCTAGGAGGAAAAGAAGGAAAAAAAAAACTAAGATCAAAACCAGAAAAAGCCCAAAAAAACCCCCAAAAAACCCCAAAAAACCCCTAAAATAAGTCAAAACAAAACAAAATCCCCAAACCAAAACAAAAAATAATAACCAAACCAAAACTCCACAAAAACAGAAAAAAACTTACGAGAAGCAAAAAGCACTTAGGATGATTGTGATGATGGTGAATAACAGACTTAAAGATCTTCAGAGATGCTTCTATTTTTTGATTCAATTGACTCAGAAGAATTGTAATTTATCTTTTTTTTTGTTGTTGTTGTTTTTGTTTTGCAAGATTTATATTGATTCTCCCAAGGTAATGAGTTATATAGCCTGGGTAGTAGAATGTTAAACCAGAGGACATGTTAAATTCAGATGTCAAGGAGAAAATATGGAACATCATTACTCCCCGAAGTCCAGGATGCCTCTGAGTGGAAGAAAAGCAAAGGTCAAAAAAGCCCTTGACCACTTTTCTTATAAATAATGCAGTTTCCTTAGTTTTTTATACTGCAGACCTAATACAACACTTTAAAAATGAAGTTAATTTTCTGTTTAAAATATAATAATAAATAATATTCAAGTAACTACATATAATTTCAAAATCTTCCTGTAGCTGCTGAACACCAGTAAAAATGTTCTCAAATCCAAAACTTTCACAGACATTAGCATGGGTGAATATTTGTTTTAAAAATCTTACCAGAATACATAAATTATTTACTATTCACTATTCACCATTCAACATTTACTATTCATTATTCATTCATATACTACAACAACAACCTGCTCCGTTGTAAGAATGCAAATGGGTAGAAGCTATAGCTTAGATATTTGGAGTCTGCCAATTAGGTAGATGTAATATCATGGTGATGTAGATGACTAATCACACATTATGAATACTGAACAGCAAACAGTCAAAATTAGCATTTTGGAAACAGCCCATAGTCCAGAAGATGATTGTCCAAACCATTTGTCCAATACTTACAAATAACTAGACATCAGAACTGGCTTCTGAATGATGCATGAACAGAAAGCAAGGCTAAAGGCCGATTTCTAACCCTTTAAAAATCAATGGAAATATCCCCACTGGCTTCAAATAATGTTTGAATAAGTTCTCTAAATATTCAATTTATAATATTTACAGTAGGAATTCCAACCACACATTGCCTCATCATACATGTTTAATAAGAATGTTGTGCTTTAGGGGAAAAGATAAAAGATGTAGTCATATTTCCACCCAAAGATATCATTTAGCAAAACTCCGTCATGGCAGCATTTTCCTTATACCTTTCCTGTCCAGTTATGCTAAAAAAAAAAGAACTTTGTGCTACTATAGAGGAAAAAAAAATTGCATTGTCTTTTTAAAATCAAAGACAATGCTAACTATTTTTACCTATGTAAACTGAAAATAAGAAAGTGACATTTAAAAGAGCATTTAACACTTGTGCACTCTTCCTGATCTGTGGGACCGACTATGGCTAGTTTAGTCTTGATGTAATTTACATAGTTGAGCACTGAAAGTAGTTCACTGGTTTTGATCTTTCCATACTCTGAGACAAACATGTCAATTACAGTTTGTTTTCTTGAAGCCAAAACTGTGGTGCTTTGCATTGTTTAGTACAGTAAACACTGAAAGAATCTGATGTTTGTTCTGAAAAGCTTATGATCTAATTGATCTTCACACGAGAAAAATGAAAAGGTCTTGCACTGAAGCTTATGGAACTCTTACACTGATTAGAGTCCAATTCAAGATCTACGATGAAAGCTTTTCTTTTGATCTCTACACTAAAAAGATTATTCAGAAGCAGAGTGATATCTAAGAGACTAAGTGTTTTTGCTAAACTGTGTCAACAACTTTTCTTTAAAGCTTATGGAAAATGCAGTACTGGATAGAATTCATCCTCAAGAACCAGTAACAGCTCTGAATATTTTGTACATTGTCTATTTAAAGCACAGAACAGCAGAAAATACTAGTTAATGGCAACTTCCAAAATATTTAAAATACAATTTGAGAGATTCAGTACCTGACAATCTCTTGATGACCTCCCATTTTTTTAAAAGATAAGAATGCAGTACTTATTACACTTAGCATAAATTATAGTATTACCAAGAAACATTTTTTTCCTCCACTCTTGCTTCTTTTTCAAAACTGGATGATTCAAGAAGCAGTTTGTGAATTTCATTAATCTAAGAATCCATTGTTTACAAACTGCTGTCATTAAATAAAATTAACCTATTTTTGCAGAAATGAACTTTTTTTGTGAGGCTTATGATATTCTAATGAAATCAAAGAAGTAACTATTGGAAAGCAAGCTCCTGCAGTGAATTTCAAAACTTTTGTTCAGATATCCTTTTTAAGTTGATCACATCTTTAAGGCTCATCAGAACAGTTTTTTAAGTTACTCTTTATATACAATTTTCCATCATGTGAGGATCAGGAACAATCATCCATGGAATACAATGCGATATAATTTTTTTCTACTAATATTTGCTGGAACTTCAGAGCACAGCTTTGCAAATATTTTTGATATATCTAAAACTAAGAAAAGAACCTCAAAACCTCCCCCCGGAAAAACCCCACAAACAAAAATAAAAACCACAAAACTGAAACAGAAACTGAAAAAAACAAACAAACAAAAAGAAAGCCAGTCTGAGTAATCTAACCAAAAGATGGGCAGATAGTTAGGAGATCAGCGAAAGAAAAACATCGTTTTGGTCACTTCACAAAATAGATTTGGTACTCTAAACTATCTAAAATATCCCCTGATTTTTACGTGTCAGTTTGCTGACAAAGCTGTACCAATGACATGAAGTTAAATTAGAATACAACCAAATACTTTTGTGGCCTTTAGCAATATGTTTATTTTAGGACACTAAATTCATAAGGCTAGAGCAGACTGTTTTCTGGTGTAAAACAACACTTCGGGAAAATGTAAATTTGCCTTGGACTAAAAAGGTGAGAGGATGCAAAAACTGTGGCAGCTGTAGGCTGAGGACTGCACTGTTTTGAAGAGTGAGACTCTATTAGCAGGCTAGGATATGGCAGGCTTATCTTGGAGTCTATGCAAGACTTCAAAGGAAAAAAAAAGGCTGCTTGCGTGGGAATGGAAAAGGAATGCATTTAATTTCAGGACAAGCCTCACAGAAGAATGAAATACTCCAGTTGCCTCATTTGGCCACTTTTAATCATTAATTTGAGAAAGACTTTTGAAGCAATGCGTAAAACTAGTGATACCAGAAAATCTCAAGAAATTCACCGGTGGGTTTGTTTTTTTTTTTTACACAAACAATTTGAAATTCTCCCTCAAGTTATAAAGAATGATGAAACTGAAGTCTAAGGTGTAATTTATGAGATGATGAAAAAGAATTCACCTTAAGAAACTTTGGGGTGAAAAAGCTATTGGTATTGAGACTGCATTGTCCTTTGAGGTATTTTTCTTTTGGAACTCATAGGTATTTAAAATAATAAAAATGTGGTTTTATTAATTTTATTGGTTTATTTGTTCTTTTAAGAATATAGGAGTTTATTTTATGACCTTACTATGTGGGAGACAGGAACTGAGACAGTAGGAAGAACCTTACAAACCAGCAAGCTACCTGGAATTCGTCCTGAAATATTAATTATACATCTGGCAGTACAAAAAGCCTGATTCATAGCCCATTGAAATAAATTAATTATGTATCTGGCAGACTCCAAAATCCACTGAAGCCAAAGAAAGTCTTAGGAGTCTTTGACTCCACTGGGCTGTGGATCAAACTGCAGGAGGACGAGCAGAATTAGGTGGAGAGGAACAAACCACCAGTGCTGCTGAGAGCAGAGCAAATTCAGATCAAGGAGATCAAAGCAGCAGGTGGCAGTGTGTAAACACCCCCAGGCCCTCAGAAATGCATCTCTAGCACCGGAGGGGAGGAGAGGGGAGGGGGTGTACCTCCCACGGCATTTGTGAGTGACCTATCTATTTTCACTCTCTGTAAATCTCAGTGAGAGGTAGCTAAGGATTTTGAAACATATAGCTTCCTGGTGAAACGATAAAGGTGCAAAATCTCAGCTTGGTTGCTGGATATGATCACACCTAGGTTTCAACAGCCATGTACTCCTCATGAGAGCTCTGCCTAAGGCTCCTGGACAGGAAACAGACAGTCCAGCTTAATTTGCCCCATGACAGCTAAAAGCTGAGTGTCTTCCCCACTGCAGGAAGGTATCGACAGAATAAGGAGTTCACCCCAGACTTGGGGACGTCTTTTTGCAGGAATCCCTTGGCATCATCTAGCCATAGCCATTGTCATTAAAACACAGATTTTGAATGCTAAATTCAAAATCTGATGGCTACTCCTGGGGAACAGAGATTAGAATTAGAAATGCCTTCAGATAGAAGAAAATAATGAAAGAATTAAGATGAGCACAGAAATCACAAATTTTTTTTTTGCTCTCCTGCTTATGCACTGCTTGCACACAATTCTTTACTGAATAATAAGCACCGGCTCCTTTGCTTTTTGCCTTTGAAAGTCGACACAAGTCATTTTTTTAATATTTAACTAAAGTATGGTAAAACAACTTTTTGGTATTCAACCTCTGAGATGTTTGCAGAACAAGGGGAAGTTATGATTCCCTAAAACATACTTCTGGAAATAACATGAGAGCAAAACAAAACTAAAACCCAAAACACACTATCTGATCTTACAGTGTTCTGGGATTCACTGAGAAATAATATTTTGTCTTCATAATAGCTTGTATGGGACTAATTTTTGGATTTGTGATGACATCATGCTCAGCTAAGGGAAGCAGGAGGATGTTAGGAGTGATGACATTTGTCTTCAGAAGTTGACATTAGCTGTGATGAAGCCCTGCTTTCCTGGAGATGTCTGAACACTGGCCTGCCCCTTAATTTCATGGTAAAAACATGATATTTCTTACAGTATTATACACACAGTAATGTGAAATAAAAGGAAAATAAAAGGAGCATAACAGTTGTAAGGTTCTATGTAATGACTACAGAAATAGGATACCTCCAGGAAAATTTGTAACAGTGAAACAGTAAAAATATGGATGGAGATCTATCATGGCCTCAACCAGACTTTGAGATTACTAACAGGAAAAGCCCACTGTAAATACTATGTGGTGTATTTTAGTATATTCTGTATTTTTTAAGATGAATAATCTATGTTTTGTCTTTAGAAAAATAAAACCCTAAATCTACTGCATTATGAATTGCAGTTTGTTGGGGGCGTTATTGGGTTGTTTTGTTTTTTGTTTGTTTTTTGTTGTTTTGTTTTTTTTTTATTGGGGTGGTGATGCAAATTAATCTTATATGATTAAATGCCAAATTTAATTATTTAAAGTATTATAAATACTTTATTATAATGCAGAAGAAAATTTTCTATGTCAAATAAAGGATTCATTAGAAACTGGGAAAAAATAAGAAAAATCAATTTGGGAAAAAAAAATGTGGTGATATTGTGGGGTTTTAAAAAAAAATTCAGTTTAATGTTTATATTATTTTCCCTCCAGAACGTATAGAAATGGTACCTACACTCAATTATCATGAAATCTTTGCCTTCATAATGCTAACTGTTTATAAATAAATGCATGTGCATTGTCATTCTTATTGTTTGGACTCAAATACCATAAAAGAGACTGAAATTTTCAAGACTGTGTTTTGAATACTTTTAATTACTGCTTATGTAACAGGAGATTGAGATAGACTCTTGCCTTCATTAATATTATTTGTTAATGATCTAACTACATACTAATAAATGAAATTGAATCACATGAGAATCTAACTATTTCAATAAAAATGCTACTTATCTGTTTTAGAGACTAAAACTGTTCAATTTCCATGAGGTTGAAATTAAACATGAATTGAGGAAAGATTTCAGAAGACTCTTAGAAAAATCAACAATACTATAACCATAAAGGTCTTCAGTTTCTTTCCAGATATGTCCCCAAAACAAATTCTTGAAATTTTCCATATAAAAATAAATGTATAATATATGGATGAGGTACTGGCCATCTATGAAATTACTTATCTTTATATATATGTGTAATTAATTTTTATATTTTCTGAAATAATCATCTTGCTCTGCTCAATAATACTTCTTTTGCTGTGGGATGATTTCTAGGTATTTTAAATAAATATATATTTAAAAAAAATCAGACTGCAAAATCAAGGATTCTGACTTCTCTTGGAAATACAGTAAAGTTTAAAATTCAAAGATTTTATGCTAAGATGCTGTGGTCTAATTATCCGTATGCTACCTCACCTAGTTATTCAACTTATTTTATGACTATTGCTTCATTGTTCACAACATATATCATGAATTAACAGAAAAAAATAGAAATAGCTGAATACCAAGAGAAATATGAAATCTATTAAAGAACTAACTTAGAAACACAAATCTTTTGACTATTGAAAAGACATGAGATCTAATGTAGTAAATGCCAAAAACAGTATTAAAGCAGTATTGGTTTCTATCACTTCCAGGTATTGGTTCACCGTGAGGATTGTAAATATAAATGTAAATGCTTGCTAATGATTTTAAATAAAGCTAAAATCAAAGAAGAAATCACTGGAATAACTTACACTAACCAAACAAGAAATTATAACAAATAACACTATGTCAATGCTCCAGTGCTGTAATGATTTTAAATTAGAAAGCAACATTTACAGAACAGGTTGCTCATTTAACATTTTTAGGATCTGTCAATAAGATCACTTTTGGCATGAAACAGACTATTTATTTTGATTAAAGGAAAATCTCTCAATGAATATACTCAAGCAAATATCAGGAGAAATTCTTGACTTGTTCAGTGCCTGGAGCTTTCCTGCATATCACAAGGGTTTGAGAAAGAAGCAAACAGTGCTTGAGGGTCTGAAAAAATGTCAATGTGATATGTAGATAGGCTGATGAGATTACTGAAGAATATTGTTAAACAAAGGGTGGAAAACTACAAATCTGTTTAACTCCTTGGCTGCACTGTTTGTGACTGTTTACAAAGTGCCTCTTGGTGGGTTTTTGGAGTTTTCTGGTTTACTGAAATAATTTTTTAACAGGGTAATACATGCTGAGAAGGGAAGAAATAACATAATGTTTAACACAGAGTAGCTGTTTATGAGTGAATTGCATTGTGGTTTTTGCTTTTGTAATTGGGGTGAGCTTTTACTTGGTGGATTGGTTGGTTGGTTGGGATTTTTTCTGTTTTTCTCCTTTTAAAGACAGTCTTATCTATGAAGGACTCCATGTGCAAGACAGCTTATTCCATGCTGATGTGTGTTTTGTGTCTTTGGAGACATTTGCAGGCAAGAGAAATGTAATTCATGCCATCAGCATAATGAATACAGCAATATAGGCCATCAGGTACTTCTCTACTAAAAATATGTTACGTTTGCTATTCTCATTATCTTTGGCTGCTAAAAGTCTCCAAATTGACCTTGCAAGAAGATAAGGTGCCATCTGGATGAGGAGGAAATCTCTTCAGGGACAATGAGGGTATAAAGTAGTATGTTTAATTACTTTTATTCTAGAAGATAAAAAAAACCCCAAATCTGCTACATGGTCTTCTAAAAAAATAAAGAGCATCAAGGAAAATAGTATAGAATCTTATTACTTAGGATCACATTAAAAGGAGAATGTAATTGTAAAGGTCATGTGTTTTGGTGTGGTTTTTTTGGTATTTTGTTTGGTTTTGGTTTTGGGATTTTTTGGGTGGGTTTTTTTTGTTGTTGTTTTTTGGGGTTTTTTTGGGGGGGGTTTTGTTGTTTTTTTCCCCCCAGTAAGTCACAAATACATCAATACTAAGGTCTTCTTTCTGGATACAGAATTTTATTCTGATTTGTTTTTTTTTTTTTAATTTTTCAGCTGCAAGCCTAGCACTTCAGTTTTGAAATGTGAAAATAAAGAATAAAAAAAATCAGTATAATATAGATATGACATAACATACATTCTAGCAATAACCTGAATAGAAAATAGCTATTAAAGATAACCAGATTACAGACCCAAGTCTGAAACAGATGAGAGATTTCACAGAAGCACAGAAGGGAAGCAGGAAGTCCTTGTCATACTGCTTGTCATACTGTATGATCTGAAATATCTGTAATTTTGGCACATTTGAAATATTTGAGTCAAATTTAACTATTTCCATTCATATTGTTTACGGGATAAACTGATTAATAACTCTGACATAAGTCATAACTTCTACTTTAAACAACTTGAAATCTTATTTACTTCAACCATCTTAGATCGATGCTTGCATGCTGACTGCCTTGTAAAAGGAATAAGCTCATCTGAAGATCAAGTTGAATATTGTCATTCTTTGTATGAGGTCTTGATAGCTCATTTTTGGATTTTGGGCACAAAAGCATCGAATAAATGTTCATTTGCCACTGTAAAGCAATTATCCTTGATTGCACAGAATTCGTTCCAGACAGCAAGACCTTTTCAACAATTTGCAATAAAGTATCCAGAATGTAGGTCACAAGAGGGAAGAAGATTGTATCAGTATTGTTTTCCTAAGAATAAGACACAAAGAAGAAGGCATATAATATTAGAGAGACCATCCCTTGTTGCCTGTATTTTCAAGAGATGGGCCAAGCTATGAGTTTACTCCACCACAGTGTAAATCACCAAAAAGATTTGAGAGCTGACATACTGAAAACATTGGATTTATTTTTATTTTACTGTTTCACCAATGTATTTATGAATCAAAATGCAACTATCATGTATCTCCTGTGGACTATTGCATATTGTTTACAGAAATTTTTGCAGATTTTTTTTTGGTTTGTATTTGTGAAAAGATCTGTATTGAGTGTGTTTGATAATCAAGTTCTGGAAATAAAAACATCTGATTTATGTGACCCATCACACATGAGACAATTCAAATTACAACATTTGCCTATAATTCAAAGCATAAACAACATCAATATCAACAATGTGTTTAGTAAATCTAAATAAAATTTAGATAATCTCAAAATATAATGACAACATACAGTTCAGTGTAATAAATAAATTTAAAGCATGCACATAATATGATTATACTGACAGCATACAGTTCTGAATATTTTCCATTTTAAGGATATTAAAACAATAAATTCTTTAAATATTTGAACACTGATTTGTTGTACATAGATCACTCATACCTATACAATATCATACACTGATCATACACTCGCTGTAGATCCTACATGTCAATATTCCTAAGACTCACATGCTAAGAGCTCCCATATAATTACTGTGTTCCTTGTTTTCCACAGCAGAATCCTATGCACTGTCTTATAGCTATTTTTATACTCCCAAGTGGTATCATCTTTTGATCTTCCTCTGTTATTTCAATTTTCTAGTACTCTTGCTTTGTTCAGAAATACCTACACCAGTAGAAAAATATCAATTTTCAGGAAAGGCATTAATACATAATTCTTGTTTCCACTCTGTAGATATCTGTCTAACCCATCTGCTCTTTCCTATTTCTACTTCAATATTTGTCTTATTATTCCCACCTCAACTTCTTCCCTCACAGCTCACAATTTTTTATGGTCCAAAATAGACCTTATTGCAGTTCTGTCACTTATTGTCAAAAGGATTATGCAAATGCATCTCTGGCCCTATATGAAGCTTCACTTTTCTTCAAAGCAATATGACAGATGTGCTTATGGCTGGCAGCCATACCCTTAAGCCAAAGCAGTGATTGTTCCTGCCTGAACTGATTGTCCTTTTACCTGTATTGTGTTTTTACAGGTTTTTAAAAGCAACTTGGAACCAGGTCTTAAGCAGGAGGGCAAATGAGCACCAGCAGCAGATGAAGATGATTCGTCCAGAGACTTGGGCCTATAAGAAGGCAAGAACTGAGGTCTAGAGAAGTTGATGATAAAATTAAGAAATATAGTAGAGGAAAAAATATGTTACTTTACCTTCAATTAAAAAATGCATTCATTCTACTTCCATTTATCTACTATTAGTTCTGTATTATTGTTGTATTTTTTTTCCCTTCCAGACTATATATGTTATATTTACATAGTTATATACATTTTACATATATACAAAGCACCTTAGGGAAATTAAGTTTATTAATACAGTAAATTTGTTTAATATTAAAAAAAATCTGCAGTAGTGATGCAGCATAGTTGTTATATTTAATTTGAGTTATCTTGGTGGTTTTCTATCTTTGAGTTTTACCAATATTCGGTAACCTGGTGGACACCACTCTGTGGCTGTATGTGCTTATGTACTTTGGTCTTTCTCCACTACTTATTTAAGACACTTTCTTCTAGGATCCACTACCAAGTTCTGCACACAGATTTATGTATGACATGGGAATATCTTGCATCTTTGTTATGCTCAGCTAAAATCTGTCCATGTCACTCTTATTTCCTACCCTCCTTAATCAGCTGTAAGTCTTTCCTCCGTTAATAGATAGTTTTGCAATGCTTGTCTGGCCTCCAGAAGATGCTTGGCATTGCACAGCATTTCCATCCTACACATGCACTAACACCATAGCTTGAGAAGTCTCAAAGTGAGCGAATCTCAGGGATTGTTGTTTAAGTACTGGGTTTAGATTAAATACTTTTATAACTCAAGTAGAAGGAAGTTTTGCTTAAACACACACTGTAGCTCCACACATGATCTCTTCCTTTTCAAATAAGTCTATTTATAATTTTCCTGTGTGAATTAATTCTGCCTACCCAGAACCAAGACTATCAAATCTCTGTAATCTAAGTGTCAATACTATTGCTTTTCTCTTTTTTTCAGCAGTGCAGATATGTCCAGAGCAGATTTATTTGTGCAAGCAATAGATTGGATGTACATGTGCATGCAAGACCCTGCTAAAGGAAAAAAATCAAGTCAAAAAGATGAGAAAGAGCATTTTCTACCTTCAAAGAGAGTTCCAGGGGATAAAGCTATTTAAAATGGACAAGAAGAATTAGAGAAAGGAATTATATTTTTTTCAAGTAACAGGGATGGAAGTCATGTCATAACTGAGAATGATATTTTCTAATAATTTTAACTTAAACAACTTCACATACTGCATTTCTGGATCAGCTAAACCCAGATTTCCTAAGAAACCTGAGTCAGAAAATTCCACTGTTATAAAAATCCTCTGAAAATCCAGCTACTAAGAAACCACTTCTTATTGTCCTTCTGAAAATCCAGCTGAAGATCTTAGTTGCATCTACATATTTCACAGATGAGTGCAAAATCCTTTTCTTTAGCCCTTGTAATACACTGCAGTTTCTCCCAGACAATAGCCTCTGCCAGTGGATATTATCAGTCCTGAGTTCCTTACCGCATTTCACTCTGGTGGACTGCACCCTTTGAGCCATTTTTCAGCTCATAAGCTTCTTCTCTTTGCATCCTTTTCAATGTGTTAGCTTCTTGACACAATTGTAGCAATTTTAAAACAGGTTTGTTTTGTTTTTTCTTTTTTGTGGACATATTTAGAATGTTATGTTATTGGAAATCATGCATAAAGTAATCAAACTAAAGTAGTTTTAATAAAGAGAAAAGGGCAATATTTTCCACTTGACATCAGATTTGTGATGTCCACAACTTACTTATTTAATGAAAGAGTAAGATGTGATTTATCTCTAGATACTCTCTGTTAATAACTTTGATGTTAAATTGTTTGTATATTAAAAATAATAATATAAATAAATAAATAATATTTTACACTATTATGATTGTTGGTGAAATCACAGAAAGAGAGAGGCAGTTTGGTTTTCAAAGTTTGCCTGTAAAGATTTTTTATTTGGTATCATCTTTGTTGTGTTTTTTCCTTTGTTATTTATTTTTGTTTCTAAGAGAAATTTTAAAAGTAAATAAAAAACCATATGTCAATATTTCTTGTCATGTAAGATAGGGTTCATATCACACAAACTCCAAGGTAAGAAATCTCAACTAGTTTTCCATTTTTTCTTTAGGAACACTGAAATGAAAGGTGACTCAGGAGGGTAAAATGTCCTAAACATTTTGTCCTGGATAATTATTATCAGCAGAAGCTGATAGCAACCTAGATTTCCACTGAAAGTCATGGTCCTTCACTTTTTGCACTCAGTCTTTACACCAGCCATTTTTTTTCTGTCTCTTTTACATTTTGGGTATAACCCTGATTGACTTGGTGATCATACTGTACACCTGTATTTCTCCTTGCTACCTTTGTGCCTTACACAGGACTGTGCACCTGCAAGAGCTTGATAATAAGAGAAAGGCTTCAAAAAGTGCTTCGTCATTTTGTCTGCTTATCATAATCACTCTTGAACACCTGGAAACTGTGTGCGGCATGGACCGTGAGCAGCCCGCCTTGAGCCCCACAGAAAGGAAAGCGAAACTAGTGCAAAACTTGCAGGGGAAAGCGAGGGGCAGGATCCCTGACCTTTGCCTTTCCCCCAGCACCACGGCCTGCTGCGACACACCCTGAGGCCCCGGAGAGCCGACATCGCCGGCCTGGGGAGAACCCTGGACCCCTGGGGGGATACAGAGAGCCGTGGAACCACAAACCCCCAAATCTGCTCCTGCCCCGCAGGGAGAGCGCAGAGAGTGCGCCGGGGCGCTGCCATCGAGCACCGCCACTGCATCCCGGGGCACTGCCACTGCATCCCGGGGCACCGCGCCCGCATCCCGGGACACCGCCCCCGCATCCCGGGACACCGCGCCCGCATCCCGGGGCACACGGGCTGCCGCATTCCAGTCGAGATGCTCTAGGCATCGGAGGAGGCAGGTGAGACGTCTCAAATAGCAGAAAAATAAAGGCAAAACCTGCTGCGCTCCCCCCACCCCGTCTCAGCAGCAGCAAAGGTACCAGAGTGTGGTGACCTATCCTATGCTTTTAAAAGTAACCTTATCTTTTTCTAAGTTTTCTTTTTTTTTCTCTTACTTTGCCTCCCTTGCTATAAGATAAAAATGTATCAAATTTTTGGCATCAACACTTAATCTTGTTTGGGTTCTATCTCTTTATTTAGGAATATTTTGAACCTTCAAAGTCTTTTCAGTTTCATTCACACAGAGCTAGTTTTCTTTACTCCTCTGTGATTAAACAGGACCACTAATAGGAAAGCAGAAGAAAACAAGGCAGAGGCCAGAGAGTGAAAAAAAAATCACTGTCAGAAACATCCTGATCTTAAATAAACTCAATTAAATAAAATCGATTAATCAAGCAACTATGCCATAAAATTTTAAACCAGCCTGACTGAGGGGTTCTGCCAAAAAGAGAGAAGCCTTCCACTTATGTCTGGCTCCAGAATCAATTCTCACTGCTCCAGGGAAGAAGCTCATCTTAAAGCAAACCCAGCAGAAGAAGGATTAGTTTTCAAGCAAGTCAGTCAAACTGGTACCTTAATCCTTATGCTTGCACAAGAAAGAGGAACGCACAGGGAAATGTGGAGGAGATAGAAGAACCTGTTTCAGAAGCAGCTTGTTATTAAGTTCAGCTTAACCAGTAGTGAAAGAGCCTGAGGTGTCTCTGCTGGAGTCAAATAATGTATGTTTCAGAAAAGAGTTCTATTAACTTTCTCCAGAAGAGACAAATTTTACAACTTGATTAGATTAAATACATAACTATGTTAAATATGCAAAGTGCGGTGAGATGAATTTCAGCCTTAAACCATTCCCAAATTCATTGACATGAGCAAAACTATCCAAGGTTCAAATGTTCCTCTAGTTCTTCATATTAACAATTGAAAATCCAAATGGGATTATTAATACTCTCAAGTTAATATGGACAGAGGTTCTGACAGGACTATATCTTCTGAGATTGATCTTTTTGGGTTTTTGTGGTTTGTTTTTTTTTACAGAGAGTATAAGTTATAAGCATCTTAGATGGAGTAGTATGGATCCTGCCATACTCACAGTGGAATTTACTGGTATCTCTGCATCAACAAGGAGACCCAGCTGCAATGAGCAACTTGAAATATTGTGGCTTAATCAAGATATGGTTTGATGACCTTGTACTTTCTTTTCTACCTTCCAGGAATGTATTAAATTTGATTTACACATATCGTTCAATATCTACTTAAGTATTTTTTTCCCTTTTTCTTTTTCTCTATTTTGTTGTATAGTTTCTACAGAGTATTACAGATGTCATGTTTTCTCAAATCAAAATATAAATCCTCATAGATGATGTGAAACATTTTAGTGATTTCAGAAAATCATTCAGGCTTGGAAATTACAAAGAATTAAAATGTTGAGGCATAGTATATTGACCTCTAAGAGGTCAATATGCAAGTTTTTACTTAAGGGACTTGAGTTTCATTCAAGTTAGAACTGGTCTGAAACACAATTTTTCATTCTGTATATGCAGCTATTGTATATGGTGCTATTGTGAAAAAAGTGAATTATACAGATGCATTAGCAAGGGATAGATCTTTGTCCGTGTTATGGTATAAGAGCTTTTTCTTCATGCATTGAATACTCTTCCACTGACAGCAGTTAAAATGGGGTGACAAACCAAACAATTAGTATTCATGATAATGCTTGCAATTTTTTAAAACTATAGTAATTTTTTTTTAATATGCTGTATTTATAACTTAGAAAAAAAGCCTTGAAGAAGCTAGTAATATTTTTTTTTTTTAATTTTAGGTTTTTAAGAACATTTTTTAAGTTTTGGGAATGTGGTGGTAGTAAAGCCTCCACCCAGAAACTTGTTCTTCCTCCCAAAGGGATCAGGCAGGGAATCAGAATGGGAAAAACAAAAGAATTTGAGAGTCAAGATAAAGATCAAGCACAAATGTGAGAGACAGAAATAAGTTTAGTATAAGCTGTCAAAGTTTCTCATTAATAAAACAGTTCTTTTGGATTTTGGAACATAATAGAATCATGGACATGTATTTCATATATATTTCTTATAATATTTTTTAATTGATGGAGGATGATCAGACATTAGAGCAGGCTGCCCAAAGGAGTGGTGGACTCACTGTCTCTGAAAGGATCCAAAAATCTTGTGGGCAGGCACTTGAAGACATGGTTTGATGGTGAACATGGTGGGATAACACAGTTCTAGGGTAATAGCTGGACTTGATGATCTTAGAAGTTTCTTCTAAACTCAATGATTCTGTAAATGGTAAAAGGATTTGCTCACCACCACAAGATCAATGTCCAGCCAGTCTTCAAGCAGCAGATACTTTAGAAAATTTCCCCCAGTTTTATTGCTGACCATGATGTTATATGGTACAGAATATCCCTTTGGTCAGTTGGGATCAGCTGTCGCAGCTGGGTTCACCCCATCTCCTCGCTCACCCCCAGACTACTCTCTGGTGCAGCAGAATGAAAAAAAAAGGCCTTGAAGTTGTGCAAGCACTGTGTGTCAGTAGCTAAAACGTTAGTTTCTACGTTAGCTGAATCCCATTTTGTGTGATATGCATAACACTTTGTGCATAACGCTTCAAAAGTAACAAAAGGGCAAGTCAGGGAAAAGTCTACTGCTGCTTGCAGCTGGGCCTTGAATTGGAAAATCTTGTTCCTGTGCATTTCAGCCCCTGGGTGAGCCAGAAGCACTTCATCCTATCACGGTGAAGAAGATCATTTAATGCTGTCATCACAAATAACTTCAGTTTCACCAGCATTGGTGATGATCCTGTCTCCTATATATATTGTTACTTTGAAATTCTTTCAAAATCCCTGGTTACAGATAAAATTACTTGGGAAAAAAAAAAAGAAGCAAAAACAATAAAAAAAAAAAAAGTAATCCTTCTGGAAGCATAAATTATCAAATTTTCATATTGGACAACTGGACATCACATAAGGAATGAGATGACCAATGCTTCTAGTCCCTGTGATGGGCAACAGCATTCTGCTCCTTCTGAAATCTCAGAAATCATATATTTTCTAATAATTTAAGCAATTTTCTCATCTCAGATGGTACTTGAACACCTAGTAGTAATAAAATTACAATACTTATTGCAATCATGATTTACCATTATTTTGACTGAGGAGATGTAATTAACCTAGTTTGGTCTCTATTTCCTTAAATTAACAACTATTTGCTGTGAGTCTCTAGCTAGACTTCATTAGCTTCTGTTTTGAGGTAATTATGTATTTTAGCAAAGAGCTGTCTTTACATTGGTAAATCCTGAAGCTGAATAAGATGATCTACACTGGTGAGGAAAATGAGCTGATTACATAGGTGGAAGGCAAATGCAATTGATTTGGAAAAATAGACTAAAAAAATAAAAAATAAACTTACCTCATTTGATTTTGTATATCATACATGACACACTGGCCCTTCCTATGTTTGATTCAATGAGTAGTGCAACACTAGTGTGCGAGGTTCCTTAGATTGCAAGGTTTCTTAAGGACTGCCTTGTGTTGTGACAGTAGAGAGTTACAGCAATTTGAGATTCAGAAGTGAGACCTCGGGACTGTAAGAGGCTCAGCCATCTTTCCGTCTGCTCTTTTGTTTTGGACTTACCTTGTGCCAAACGTAAGCCTGATCAGAAAATCTCTGTGTGCTCAGAAGAGGATTAAAGATTTATCGCTTATATTTTTTTTTTTACTCTCAGTAAGAGTTCAGTATGGGTGGGCAGGGACTGAAGAAGAAAATAATAAGGAGAAGATGCAGGCAGTGACAGGAGAGAAAAAGAGATGAAAAGATAATGGTAACAAACATTTCAATTTCATTTATGAGGAAAAGTGAGGAATATTTTATTCTTTATGTAGCAGCACAAGTAATTTTAACCATATGGCATATCGCAATGGTTGATATGTCTTTTACTGTTACATTGGACACATCAAAATGAATATAATGTTTTTTTGGTAAAAGTTTATACTTCTCTCACATCAAAGTGAAGAGATTCCCTTTGTGTTTTCATCTTATTTTTATCCCAGAATGAGACTGCATTAAACTATCTAGTTACTTTTGATTTTCTGAAGTGCATTTTGAACTTTTGCTTTTAATTGCATTCTGATTTTACAAAATTATTGTTAGTTAAATTTGGATTTTCCTTCTTCAACATTTCTACTAAACTTACAAGATTACTGGGGATTTTACCTAGGGAAAAATATACATTTTCACTTTATAATTGGAATAATTTCAGAGACACATCTCAGCAAAGCAAATTGCACAAGTGGGACCAGACTTTGATATATACATTTATTTTACAGTTCCACTTTATTTTGCAAAGAGTCCAGTAGAAATGAATGAATGTTTCAAATGTATTTTGATACAATTTTCTTTGTGTGTTGAATAATAAATTATTCTGTCACTTTCATATGCCTGGCTCCCAGAATGAGATAGCTCAGTGTTTCATGGAAATCTGCTTGAGTGAAAATTAGATACGTCATTTTTCTGTCCTGCTCTTCATTGATCTGAAAAACAACTAGTTGCTGTCCTCTCAGTGCTTATCCTTTATGCATATAAAAACTTGGGTTATGGTCTAAACCAGTCTTCATATTTCTAGATCAAACAAATTGAGTTTCTTTAATCTTTTTTTTAAAAGCAGATAAAATTCTCCTATTTTGCCCCAGTATCTAAATATCTTATGAGCTTTTGAAGTTTCTCTAATTGTTTAAAGTTTTTATTAAAAAGGGATTGGAAAACAAGAAAAATGAGACTTTTAAAAGGTTTATCTTCAACATATCTTAGATGTGCAACTCAAAGCCTCTGTTTTCTTTATCATATAAGAAAGAAAATATTTTTTTAGGGCAACAGATGCTCTTTAAGAAAGAATCTTGCAGAGATTACAAAAAATTTCCAAGTCAGATTTATTAAGGAGAGAAGAAATATTCAGATTAATTAACAGTCATTTTCTTAATATACTTCAAAAATAGATTTTTTTTATTAACCTCATGCTTTTATTCAGCTTCAACTTGATCCATTCATATCTCTATTTTAGATTTACATATTTGTTTTTTGTTTTTATTTTTAATGTGACATTACTCCTACTTGACATATTTAAGTGGGTTTTCCTGTTTCACCATGCAAGACATAAATGAAAACAATAAATAATATTTTTTCTAAGACAGGTTCATTGGATATATATTGTAGTGCCACGCTGGATAAACGTACTGCTATTAACTTTCAGTAAATTGTGTTGAAAATCAGAACAGCTATATCTGTAAAGTAATCACTGTTGAAGAGTGTGTATTCATGAGAATGTCTTTGAATAGTATTGCATGATCTTAGTTCTCTGTAACAAAGCAATGCTTTGTGAAGGTAAGCCCTGGGAGACTTCATCTGAATTTTTTTTTTTCAGTTTGAAAAAAATAGTTATTAATGAAGGGTCTTTTTTTGTATGTCTTTGTACATTTTTTTCCCAAGTAGACCAATCATCCCCTTTACAATCATGGCATGTAGAACACATATAATTGTGTCAACAGTTTTTGCCACATAAAGATTCCTATGAATTTCTAACAACTCTATCCCATCCTTCTCACTTCTCAAAAAATGCAATTGAGATAGTTCCACATAGTTTGCTGCTCACAAATCTGTAGTTTCTGATTCTTACTTCACTACAGTGTTCTCTGTGCTACCACAATGTTTTTTAATAAGTAGCTGGCAGAACATTTTTGTGTATTGTTATCTGTTCATTTGTACAGATTTTTTCAACTTCCTCTTTTCCTCTTTACTGCAATCTGGTTTAATTGAGGACTGTCCTTCCTTAGGACTTTCCCATTTAAATCGATCCTCTTCATTTCTCAAAAATATTAAATAGCAGTAGTGAGATAAGAATGAGAAGTTCTGCAATTCTCTAATATAAATTTCTTCAAGCCCAGTAGTCTTAACTATTTTCAGCATTAGCTAAATATTCTTTAAACTGCTTGCTTTCTCTCTCTTCATTTCTGCTTCTGTCGGTATCTACATGTTGTTAATTTTAGCTGTGTTGAGCCTCTGGCCACAATCAACCTTTCTCATGAAGTCTGAGAGGAAAAAAAGTCTAGGGGGAGAAACATTTTAGCCTCCTATGTATTATATGTTATATCTCCTATAAGTCAGTCACTGTTAGACTTAGGATGCTGCAGAAAGATTCACTGTGCCTCACAGCACTTTGTGAGGCACTAGCTCAGCACTGACTAAAGAAGGACATACCTAACCTACTCTTGAAGATGGAAATTAAATTTGCCTGAGTTCAATGAGAATCTTTACAGTGACTTCAGAAAACTTTGGAATAACAGTTTAGAACATGGTACTGGACCAATCTTTAAGTACAAAATATATATCAAAATTATTGTTAATTGCAAAATTTTCCATGGCTGAGTTTAAAGAACCTCCCAATGAAAGCAGCTGGTCTTTACCACTTCCTCTCCTCTGTACACATCTACTTCCAACCTGAGGCAAGGAACCACAACAAATCACAACAACAGGAATAGCAATGAAACTTGCATTCTTAGGACTCTGCCAGAATGTCAGGCTGCTCCTGAATGAAAGCCAGACAAGGAAGACAGTTGCTTCATGAAGGCAACATGATGGCAGCCATTCAGACTCTGATAAATAAGAATGTAGCAATAATGTTACTTCTTCAAAGTGTATTTTCCTGGTCCCATCAACAGAGCTCTCACTGAAGCAACAACAGCGTGACTCTGAATTGGGTTGTGGGAGGACAGACAAGTGGTTCTTTTGAGGTGTTGAGGTGAGGAATATTGATTAGACTGTTTTTCCCACCTTTTCCAAAAAATTCTTTACACTTGTGCTGGCCAAATGCCAGTGCACCTTGAGAAATCATTTATTCATTTTCCTCAAAGAGGATCACTTTCAAGTCTGACATTTTTTCCCTCTTCATAAATCAATTAATTCAAAACCAGCACAACGCTAAAGACAATAACTCTGAAAGCAAATGCCAGAGTCACATTTATCCATAGTCTGGATACTATGATCTTCTGATGGCTAATGGGTCTCTGGATCTGCTTTGACAAACAGAAATATTTCATTTATATGCGGTAGGTGTTGTAGATATAAGTAATGACTGCAAATACATAAAGTAGCAAGAAAACTTTTTTCTATCTTGGTGGGGAAAAGCATTCTCCTAATTTTGAAACAAATTAGATGCAGAAATCCAGTAACACAGGGCTTTACATGTGCAATCAAAAAATTGTGTGTGCAGGTAACAAAAATATTCCTTGAGGAATCTGAAGTATTGGCAAGTCATGTATTGCCACGGAGCATTCCCATGTGCTGAGCTCAGTTCTCTGTACTGCTAATTGGTAGAATGATCTATGATAAACTTTTGGCCCAAGTGCATGTTTACTCTCCTAAACAATTTCCATGCATACTTCATGTATTAGCACAATCAGTATTTCTAATAAGCATTTTATATGTGACCACTGTGTTTGGAAGGTCAAAAAGTGAAATAATAAGGATGAAGATTTTACTTTGATGAATGTTATTAGTGTCAAGAATTATTATGGGCATTGTTTCTTTCAATAATATAGGTGTGGCCCTACAGCTCCTTCAAGGAAGGCACAAAACTGACTCAAATATCACCTCTTAAAACCTTGTCCTAGTTCAACCAAATTCACTTATTTGTTCTCCCTAATGTAATTGTCTTACATAGAAACCTAATCTCACTGAGTCTACTTATTTCAGATTAGAAAAAAAACAAAAAACAAAAAACCAAAAAAACCCATCAAACATATCTGTCTTTTCAGTGCAAATGATTGATAACAACCCTCTTTTCCTGAATAGCTGAATCCTCTTTCTTTATATGCAGTAGTAATTACAAAAAAAAACCAACTTACATTTCCTGGTTAGAGGACTGTTAGTCTGCTGTTGACTAAAATTGTTTTATAATGATCAAGGATACAGAAAAAGATATGTCTGTGAATGTAGGTATTATGAATCTTTGGGTAAAAACTAGTAACAGACTTTTGAAAAAAAACAAATAAGAAAACAAACCACAAACCGCAAAACCAGAAGAGAATAAACATCATAATTCTCAGGTTCCCAAAAGCAAATATTTGGGTGCATTGTATGGAAGGGGGAAGAAAACAAAATAACAACAAAAATTCCCTCTCAGCAAAACTGTGAAGAACTCTTAGGAAGAGGTTAAACCCAATTCTTGCCAAGTTTCTTTTCCCTTCATTTTGTTTCTCCTTAGTTATTTTCAGCATAACCTTTTGGCTGCAGTTTTTACTGCAGCTTCAGAGCTGAAAAAAACACAATAATTTTGTTTATAATTTTTACAGCACATACTATTAACAGACAGTTGCTATGCCAAGTACACAATATCGTGGGGAATTTTTATCCTTGTATTTTCTATTGTGGAAACCGATGAAGTAAAGACATATTCAGAAAATGAGATGAGTAATACCTATTCCATGCAGTCTTTTATTTTATGTAGTAATGGAAGGTTACTTTTAGAGATGGTACCAAATAACTATCTTTATATCTTTGGTAGGAAATACCAACATTGCCTACAGAGAGTGAGAGATAACGCTTCTGGCAGTTTTACTAGCACACGCAGCAAGGTAGAAAGAGAAACTAATACGAGAGACAATAATTTGGAAATGTATTATAGGTGAAGATAAAATGGATCTTTGTATTAAAATCAAATATATTTTTCATTCCTGGGGAAAATACTGTAGAAGAAATTCAAACTCCCATTTGGGCCTGTTATATATGACTTATTGCCAAAGTCCCTATGAAGGAATAAATTTATATTTTATAAGTTTATTTCACTCTAACTTTTGATGATGCAAATCATAATCTAAGAAGCCAGAGTTCGCTTTTTAACCACACAACAGATTGATGAAAACAACAAAATAACAGGATGTGCTTCAGTATACTCCTGGTTTGTCAAGAAAAGATATGGTTGGAAGACAAGTATTGGTTGAGATCAGCTACTGAAATGTTCAGTTCTGATGGGTCTGTGAGGCAAGCTGACAGGAAAACTGTATGCCTCAAGGAGCACTGACAGAATTCCTACAAGGGGACAATGTCTCAAGTGGGAAAACAAGGTGAAACTGCCCCAATCCCCGACTGTAACAGGAGAAAGATGGTGGAGATAAGGAAAGCAAAGGTAAGAAAACCTAAAGGTAGCAAGTAAAAAAGTTAACATCTATAAAATGAAATAAAATAAAATCATCTAATAAGTCTCAGGCTGTGCAGACCAGATGCCAGAAATAAAACATAATTCAATAACTGTTATATATATTTTAACAGAGATGGCTTCATGCCACAAGAATCAATTCAGGGGTGTGCAGGTATGAAATGTTGCTTTATCTCATAAGATATAAGTAGCACCTTCAGAAAGGATGGCTTTATTGGGATATTAAAATAAATAAACAATATAATTTAAAAGTAGTTCCATTTAAAAAACCAATTTACATCAGTATAGTATAAATCCCTAGAAGAATAAAATAAGAGTTCTGCATCTACATTGGGGTTATTATTCTGAGCCACACAGAGCAACAACATGTAAAGGCTTAATGCCAGCTTTTAGTTGAGGCTTATATATTCTAGTCAGCTTATTTACTATGGTTTCACTGAGTTACTCTCCTCATTTTGACTGGGACAGAATTGTTACTCTTCTTAGTAGCTGGCAAAATACTGTGGTTTAGATTTAGTATGAGAATGATGCAGACAAGCTGATGTTTACGTTGTTGCTAGGAAGTGCTTACTCTGCATCAAGGACAGATGAGGTTTCCATGCTCTGCCATTCAGCAGAGGAACAGGAAGCTGGGTGGGAGTAGGGTCAGGACAGCAGAACTGGCCAAAGGGATTTACATTCCTTGCAATATCATGTTCAGTGTAT
Organism: Thryothorus ludovicianus; assembly: GCA_013397245.1. NCBI lineage: Eukaryota > Metazoa > Chordata > Aves > Passeriformes > Certhiidae > Thryothorus > Thryothorus ludovicianus. The sequence continues at coordinate 177,111 of VZTB01003765.1, forward strand.
AAACTGGGTTGAGTCGGCTGCAAAGGATTGATCTCAGCTCAGGGGTGGCTGGCTTGGTCAGCAGATGATGAGCAATGTGCATCGCTTGTCTTTATTGGGTTTCATTTCTGTCTCTCAATTTTTCTTTGCAATCATTATTAGTAGTAATATTATATTTTAATTTGTTTCAGTTGTGAAAGTGGTCTTATCCCAGAGGGTTTACTTTTTTTCTGATTCTTCCCAAGCCACTGGAGAGGGAGTGTAGGGGAGTGAGTATTTTGTGGTTCTTAGTTACCATCTGAGGCAAGATATTGCTACAACAGTTATACATAGATAATGAGAGTTGTTTCAAATCTAGAAACTATATTTAAGACCCTAGTTTTTTAACAATATCTTTGCAGATATATTTCTCTGTACATGGGTATTCCTAATGACCAGAGGATTGTTATGAAGGGGTTTCTTTGATTAAATATTTATGCAGATTTTATTTCAGAACAGAGATGTTTGCATGCAAAAGCACAAAGTATTTAAAAAATAATTTCTCTTTTCTAAGGCGAAAAAAGACAATAACAATAAGAAAATGGTTGATAACATCGATTAAGAATAAGTGATAGAGTGCATACTGCAAATAAAAGTTATCTGCATGTAACCCTGGCAGGAAGAAGTTTGGGTATGGAGACTAAACTTTCTTCTTACCTTCTCAGCTGGAAATGTACTGCATTGCTGAGACAATATGAGAAAGCTGACTGTTCTTGCTGTTCTTATCTGTAGGTAAATAGAAAGCTTTATTCACAGCGCTGTGTCTATAACCTACAAACATCATGAATTAATAACAAATAAGGAAAGAATTTAACAAACACATATTCCTAGAATATGCATTATGGCAACCACTTCATGAAAGTAAACACAGATATTAAGACTGCAACACCTCCTGTTTCCAACTCCCTTCCCCAGTGTGCAGACACATCACATCCTGTTTAGCAAAAATAAATGTCTGGGTTTTGGAAATGCTGGAGTGCTTTCCTTTCACAATGCATAGAAATACATAAAATGATGATTTGGGCTGGAAGCTTCATTTGACTTCTTCATCAGTTCAACAAATTTAATTCAGGACTGCTTAAAGATTTCTTATGAATAAGTGTCAAACCTTAACCTCAAATAACTCTACCAAGACCAATTGCACTTTACCCTCTGCAACTCAGTCTTTTCCTAGACTATTAGCATAGCTCTGTGATATATTTCTAATATTTAATCTAAAATTCTCTTCTGTCACTGAAGTCTGTAATTCCTCTTTCTGTTCTGACTGTCTAAGGGGAGAAATTAGTCCCTGTCTTGCTTAAACTATATCTTTGATTCATATATAATACATCTTTTCATTCTTTTTATCTATAGAATGAATGCACCCAGTCACTTCGACTTTTCTCAAATGTCTTATTTTTTTTCAAATATTTGTGTCTCCTCTAAATTCTCTCCTGTTATGTGCATAATTTTTGTCAAACTCCTGCCCAAAACTGTGGGTAGAGTTCCAGCTCACTCTTGACTAGCATGGATTAGAGTATAACTATTTCATTTATATTATACTTCTTTTTTGAGACTTCTGCCTTTTAGACATACATGGAACAGACAATATTCATGTGCATTAGGCTGACATGCCCAGGTATTGGAAGTGGGGGGCTGCAGGGGTGGCCTCTGTAAGCAGGAGTCAGGGCTGCCGTGTATTGTTCCAGGAGCAGGAGGTGCACCAGGTGTCAGAGCAGAGATTCCCTTCATCCCGTTTTAGAGGCCACAGTGCAGAAATTGAAAGGAATATGAGAAAGCAGCAGCAAAAAGAAACCTCTGTGTGCTGACTGTAATCTCCCATTGCTTCAACTCCCCACAGCATTTGGGGTGAGGAGTTTGAGACAAAGGAGTGAAGTTGAGCCCAGGAAAGAAAAGAAGGAAAATATATTCTTTTATTGTTTGGATTTTTGTTTCTCATTACAAAAAATCAGTAATTTAATATTCATTTTCCATCACAACAAATTAATTTTCCTCAATTTTATTCTTCTCACAGTGTTAAAAGATGCTTCCCTGTCTATCCTGATACATGACTATTCTTGCAATTGTTCTTCCTCTTTTTCCTCTGCATATCTCTGGGGGTGTGGGGGATCAAATGAACTGAGTGGGCACTAAGCTTTTTGCCAAACTTGACCCAGAACATGGTAGGTATTGCAGATATTTTTATTAAATTATTTTTATCTTTTCTGTGTTTTTTATGTTGGTATTCTTTTGAATGAAAAAAATTACATCTATACTCAGCAAAATATTCATAATGCATGCACACACACACACGTACACACAAAAGAATTGCTTGAGTGGCAGCTCATAAAAGCATCTTATTTATTAAAAAATAAAAGAGAAAGAAAAAAAGCCCACTGAATAGGATTCATCACTTTACATAGTAAGAAAAAAACTGCACCATATTGTGAATATATCTCATATTTTGACAACTACTTGAATCTGTCAGTAAAACTAAACGAGAAACTGCCTGTCTGTATATCTGCATCAGTATTTGACTTTGGATCGGAGGCATATTTCAGCAGTAAATCTGATCATATCAGCTTCCTGTACTTAGGTTCTCATTCTAGGAGAATGTAGTTTTAATCCATTCAGATACAAATAAACTCAAAACTCTGGTACCTGGGGACAAGGTTTAGGAGTGAACACAGTGTGCTGTGTTAATGGTTGGACTCGATGACCTTAGAGGTCTACTCCAAATTTAAATGAGTCCATGATACCATTACCTATGTTCCAGGAGGTCAGTGTGCACTCACTCTAGGATGATATTCAGCCCAAGGGACCAAACAAGTATTAATTTGAAGTAAAACATTTAAAACATATAGGGGCAGGTGAGTTCTCATAGCATCCTTCTTATTTTTATTTTTTTTTTCCCAATGTATCTACTGTTCTTATGCCTTACTACTGGTTATATCCCTATTACTCTTACTAAAATGACATTTTGGTTCTCCCCTTCCTTTAATAGTTCAGTCCAAAGGGAGGCAAAGGGCTTTATTTGTAATATATACTGATGATCCTTCAAAGAAAATGTCCAGAATGGGTAACAATATTACATCCTCAGAGTAGAAAGCAGTTGGCTTTCTTCTTATTATACACCCTCTGTATTGCTGACTCTGTAAATGCAGTTCTCTCCCATTGAGTAGGGAGAAATGAATAGTGGTTTTGACAAAACACTGATATTTTGTTTTGTTTTGCTGTGTTTTTTCAGGAAATGTTACATGTTGGGCTGCTTGGAGTTGATCCAATCTAAGACACCAAAGAAGACCCCTATGTAGACTACTACCTTTTCTGTTGTTTCTAGAAGTGAAACTGATCACATAATAGCCTCTAGAAATTATCTATTATGTACAACAGGAAGCTTTGCTCACACATTTTTAATTTAGTGAGTTAAATTTGTGGTACTATACATGTTTTGCTAGGACCTTTGCTTATTTTACTCAATATAGTTGTTAAGAGCCTTTTAGGCATTGGAATGCACATTATATTTTTGCTCAAATTCCATCTGAATTTTCTCATATGTCACATATGCTGACTAACAACACTTGAAATTTTGTTTAACAGACATGAAAGAAAAAATTATTTGTTCGTGTGTTAGATTTAATTTTGGTGAAGTAACAAAACTTGTCTTTATTTTATTCTGATCAGGATTTCAGAGTCAGAAAGGGTTGAGAGGGCTTCCCCAGGAGTAGGGAATGTCATGGTTTTTCTTTTGGCCTGTGTAATATTTTCACTTAGGGGAACATTAACATGTTTGATCCTTTGTACAACATTTCTCTTTGTCAGCATCTTGCTTTGAAACTTCTGTCCTTATCCACACAAAAAAAAAAGACACTTGGCGTATGACTTCAGTGGCTTGGGGATTGGATGGATTCATCTTCTGTTTGTCATTCAGTAACAGGTTCATGCTGAATCCTCCACATGCCTGAAGATAATAGCAAAGTGGAAAAATTTTTTTTGACATTGTAGATCTTTTATTTGTAAAATTTGATACCTGATACTCACTGGTCCATGTTTTTCCTATTTTGATATCCAAAATTTAAGTGCTATTTTAATTCCATGTGAACACTAATGCTAAACACAAAGTATTGAACAGATACTACTTTCATTTCCCCACAGATTTATATAAACTAAAAAAAATCAAAGAAATGGCATTTTAGTAATATCACCTTAGAAAGATACTAATGGCAAATTATTGGAGAAATTATAATAATAACATATATATATAAAAGTATAGATACACATATTTTAATAAAAAAATTCTATACTTTATATTAAGTGATTAAAATTCGTTGAGATTTCTAGGAACCCACACAAGAGAACAATCACGAAGGATCGTCCACAGAAGGATTTCCAATATGCCATCGAACCATGCTATTAGCGGCCTTGAAAATTAAATTGAAATTGTTGTTTTTGCACAGATGGACACCTTTGGATGAGTTTGAATGCAATATAGAGATGAAGTAATGCATAGGCATCACATATTTTATGATATATTTTTCATAGGAATCACCTTTTTTTTTTGATTGTGCACAGAACTTCCTGTCAAACTATGAAAACTTCCCATAACTGATCAGGTGATTTTCATTACACTCTATATGTAAGCCCAAACCCAAGACAATTAGTTCCACTGATTATGCTTCAGAATGAGGTAACTTAACAAAAATGGGTAACTTAGCACTCTGATACCTTTTCCTGTACTGTTTGTTATGTAAGTCTTATTATCAGGAATACTAGTTTGAGGGAGGGGGCTGAGGGGGTGGAAATCTCCTGATCTTAAAGCATCTTCTGTTCAGAGGTTCAAAGCTTTTAGAAAAACCTAAGAATTGTAACTTCTGCAATGGGAAGAATACACAGAGTTTAATATCTTAAAAAAACCCAAAACTATACAAGGTTTAGAGAAGTAGCTTGTGTTTAGAAGATAAGTATTGTTATGCATTATACACAGCTTGAAAAAAGGTAGAAAGCAAGGGAATCTGAACTTTCTCCAGAACAGATAATTTTCAGTGTGGGTGCCCCACAATGAATAATGATTGTTAGACATTTTAATCCAACTTTGCAGAAAAATGTGGCTTCGAGGATAACTCATGTGTTTTATATCAGTCTTCATCTCAAGTGGAAACAAAGACTATAAATAGAGACCTAATTGTTTTATTTTAGTTTTCATTGTATTATAATTATTAGGTAATTGCTAATGTACTTTTTAAAATTCATTCTACTACTGTTTCTATAGTATAATTTGATTTTATGGAGATCTAATGACACACGATAGATGTTACTAGATAGCAACCTCTGTCTTCTTTAGAGGGAAAGCTTTGGATGTGTTTTATGTAGCCAGCTGAAGATTTCCAAATCTGTCCATATCTGCTTGAAGTGCCATTGCTAACAATTCATCAAATAGTTGAAAAGCCGTATTAAAATTACAGTATATTTTCCCAGTGTTTAGAGCTCTTTAACTTAGTGAACAGCATCAGAAGAGGCATAGCATCATCAAGGATTTTATATGATAATTTGGATGGAGTAAAAAGACAAATGATAAGATTAAAAAAGGGATACCTAACCATCTGTGCAATTGTTAGAAGACTTTAAAAATTCTACCTGCTTACTATCATTATAACTCTCTCTACAGATAATAAAACATTCACAGCAGATATTTTCTGGGATTATAATATCTGTAATATGTCTAAAAAACAAACAAATCTATGAACAGGGCTTGTCAATCAAGAGACATCATGTTTTTTCCTCGATAGCAATCACAATTATGAATAATTTCTAATGCTGATATGCAGCATATAGTTAATTTAATCAGGCTTTATGATCTGTACATATGAGCAATATCTAATCAATGAATTGCCCACAGGACACTTGATATACCAGAGAGAATACAAGATAATGTAGCTTCTGGAAGAAATTCTACTTAAACACAATAAAAATTACTGTTAAGAGGTCTTTGACACGGCCTCCATAAGAACCTCATGACAAGCTGTTGCTGGATGAAGAGACAATGATGTGAGTTGAAAACTGGCTGAATGGTCTGGCTCAGGGCGTGGTGATCACAGGCATGAAGTCTAATTTTAGGCCTAGGTATCAGTACAGGGTCTCAGTACTTTTAACATCTTCATTAATGAACAAGACAATGGGTCAGAGTGTACTAGCTTTGTGTTTTCATGTAATCTGAAGCCCAGGGGTGTGGTTGATTTACCAGGTGGTTGTGTTGCCATTCAGATGGACTGAAAGATTGGAGAAATAGTCCAACAGGGATTGTATGCTGTTCTAAAACGGGAAACACCAAGTCCCTCATCTAAGGAGGAATATCTCTATGCAAATGTACAGTCTTGGGTCTGACCAGCTGGAAAGGAACTTTGCAGAAAAGGACCTGGGGAAAGACAAGTAGCTGACTATGGTCCAGCACCCTTTCAACAGAGAAGACCAACAAAAATCTAGATTGCATTAGAGTTAATGACTGGCAGGTCAGGTAAGGTGATCCTGTGCTTCTTCTGAGGACTGGTGAGACTCATCTGGAGTGCTGCGTTCAGGGCTGGGGTGAACAGCACAAAAGTCTCCACATTTGCATAGTGGAGCAAGCCCTGCAAATATCCACAGAGGTAAATAAGGGATTTATCACTGGGAGAGACTGAAAGATCTGGGACTGTTCAGTATGAAGATGAAATAACTCAGAAGGATCATAACAACAAAGATAAATACCCAAGGGACCACTTAAAAGATCTTAAAATTCACATTCAGTGATAGGATGACAGGCAATGGGTAAAAATTGATATAAAAAAATATTTTTAAAAAGAAAAGAAAATACTCTAGTGTGCAACAGTGGAATAGCCAGAAAACCTGTGAAGTCTTGATCCCTGAAAAAAAGAAAATATAACTGGAAATAGTCTTAAGGAACATGCTCTGCCTGGCTTTGCTTTGAGCAAAGAACTTGGAGTAGACAACCTGTAGAGGTGTTTTCCAACCTGTGTACCATTTCTGTCCAATGCTCCTATCCCCTGGGCTGAATTTTATATATCACATTATAACATATGAAAAATCACCTATATATTTTATTTTATTAATTTAAAAAAAAATCTGTTTTGTGTATCTGATTGTCCTTATCGAAAGAGGTTTAGATGTAATGGATGGAAACTTCAATGTGAGACAACAAAGTATTTTCAGTGTAAATAGGAAAACCTGCAAGTCTGGTTACTTTAACAGGAATATTTGGTATAAGAGGGGAAATTATTCTTTTCTGCATAGTGGTGTGGTGACCATATTTAATACTTCAAGTTTTTGGGTCAGGCCATTTGAAGGCAGATATGGAGAAGTAAGGAATGCTGTCAAAATGGTGAAGGCACACTTGATGGCCTTTGAAGAGAGATCAAAAGTGACAAAATTTTGGTCTCGTGATGAGAAGGGTAAGGGGTAATCTAAATACTTTTCACAACTATTTTAATGCCAGCTTACAAAGGTGATGGAGCCAGCTCTTCTTGGAAATACCAAATGAAATGACTGGAGAGATTTTATCCTAAATATTTTAATGAAAATTTAGGACATCAAAAATGTGAGGAAGAGTGCAAGATTGTGACAGAAGAATTGACATATAAACATTTGTGGCCTGAATATTATAGTGAATGCAAGTAATTTAAGCCAAAATGTTCAGACTTGGTCTTTAGAGAACTAAAAATTCATTCTCTACAGTTTGTAGCATCATAAACATATGCACTATATATTTGTGAAAAGAACTCAGAAGTGAGGTGAAACTACAGAAAAAACTTACATGAAGAACTAACATATCCCTTTATAAATTTGATGCATTGAAAATCCTGTCCCCACAGATTACAAAAGAAACTCAAAGAAAAATAACTTTTTTTTCTGACATTTTTGAATGAATGTCTGCCGAGAGGAAAATTCAGAAGGGATTTTTGGAAGGACTGCTTCAATTTGCAGTTTGGAGAATTTTTTTTGACACGAAGACACAGACCACATGAATTTCATGGAGAGGAATTACATGGGAGATGACAGGGAATTGAAATTTGGACAACTTCTAAGATACACCAAACAATTATTGAACAAAGTTTTTTCTAGAGTTTATAATAAATTAAATACATAAATTACGTAGATGTGAAATTACTATATGGATAGTTCTGTATATATTCATGTGGATGTCTCTTCTGCTTTCTGAATACTCTTGATTGCAGCAGACTGATTCTGCTGTGGGTGAAATCAAAATGATGTTTCTCTAGTCTTCACTGTTACTACTACAACCAATCTGATGCATGGCAGTAGGTCACCAGTCAAAACCTATATTACTGCAGTCAATGAACATTATACCTGACATTACTGACCAAGCTTCACTGAGCTCACTGTGCAGTGCCTACAATTTTGAAGTGGAGATATTTCATACCGTGACCTCAGCTATCTTATAATGAGATAAACCACACAAAACAACAGGTAAGGAGGCCCAATGTTGTCCCTGGAGAGAAGACAGTTCATTTCAAACCTGGACTATGAATGAACACCCACTTGAACACTAATATTATTTAATACTTCAGCATGGGGTCTCTGCACAAGAAAAAACTCTCATTAAGATTCAGAATTGCTGTGTTTTAAATAGTCTTCACATAATTTCAACATCTCCCACTAGGACATATATATCAAAAGAACCTCATCATGGATTCTTAGATCATGTGGACTTTGGTTTGACCAGAATTATTCTTTGTTTTTCAAATAACACTACACAGTTCTTTCATAGTACTAAGACAAGTATGATGTTTAAAAAATCTGACTGTATTTTGCCAGAAGGTGTATAAATACAGATTTTTTTTTTTCAGAAACTTTATAGTACTACATTAATTGTAACTGTACGTTACTAGGTTAGCAATTAATGTAAGAATTATCACCCATGGTATCAAGCACAATTTTTCCTCCTAAGAGTCACCTAAGATTTATCAGTGTATCCATTTTGAAGTACAATAATCTTTATGCTGTTAAGGTGATACTCTGTCTCATGTTTGTAACACATAAATGAGGTCCTGAAGTATCTATCTAGAACAATTCAGAAATGAGCAGGAGACATCTCTGTTAAAGTGAATACATTTATTGTGTTTTAATCAGCACTTGGGTTAGCTCCTCTGCAAGGGAGAATTCATCACCTGCTTGGAAGAGTTCGAAGAGGGAATACTGGTTTCATCTATATTCGAACTTCAGGAATGGTATAGGAAGCAATACAAATACTGTTGGGCTATAGATGAAGCAAGTTAAAAGAAATGTGAAAGAAATAAATAGAAAAGAGGTGGGAGGAGAGAAAGTGACAGAGATGGATAGATAGATAGATAGATAGATAGATAGATAGATAGATAGATAGATAGATAGATAAATAGATAGATAGATTAGATAGATAGACAGATAAATATCACCAGTCTGCAGATCCCAATCTGTGGATTAATGAATCCAAATCCCATTAATCCTCCCCATCTGATCTTGAAAGTAAGAGCCCCTGGAAAAGACAGAGTTCAATGGTTTAATGTACACTGGGGCCAGCAGGGAGTGCTCAGGTACCTCCCCTGGGCAGTTTGACCCAGCCTCTTGCAGCAGGCTCTGGATGTGTTGCCCCACCTTGCATCGTGTGCAGTGCTCTGTGCAAGGCCCCAGCAATGATTCTAGGCAGCACTTTGGGGGTCTCTGATGGGTGATGACACCCCTCAGCTGCCTTCATGTGAATGTCCCTTGGTGTGGCCTTCTTGGCATGGGGGCTTTGCAATTGAGGCAGTTTGTGTGTGGAAGGGTGGATGTTCACTCTCTCTGACCAGGGTTTACATCACCCCCCCAGAACTCTCCTCCTCCCCCTTTTGCTGTGGGGGTAGAGAGTGCAAACCTGGCCTCAGCAGATGAGTCTGTGGGCTGTGGCCTCTCCCACCTTTAACCCTGACAGAGAAGATTTTCAAGACAGCTGCTGGGTTTGGTTTTCTTGAGTATATATTCTTCTCTCTCAGCCCTGTTTAATTCTCCCCAGTCTTGAGATAACTGGACAATAGTGTCACCTTCTCTTATCTCAAGTTCCCTTAGGCAGCTTAACCTATGGTCCAAACTTCTGCTCAGGAGGCATATTCAGAGAGGAGTAGGCTTTGGTGCTTGCAGCTGCTTTATATAGTTTTGCCACAATGGGCAAGAAGTCCTTCATAACAATATTTAAGCCATTAACCATAAAATTTCAGTCTCTGACAAAGGGTCCAGTGTACTCTCTCTGTTCTTCCTCTAATGATGTTAGGTATAGTGCTGATCAGTTTGTTACCTTAACCCCCACCTCACACCATCTAATTACACAGCAGTTGAAATTATTTTGCTTAAGCTTCCAATGAGGTAAGTGAAACTTTTAATTTCCTTTTCAGGTGCACTTTTATGTTCCACTATATTAACAATTTTATGTAACCAAGAGGATAGTAAAGCAAACATGAATTTAGGCAGTAGCAAATAACTACCAAAACAACTGCCTTTACCTGCACTGCACAAAAATTTTTCAACTTGAGCTTTCTTCCTAGAAATTTCTGTATGCTTAGACCAATCTGAATTGAAATTTAGATGGACAGTAACTTGCTGAAAGAAAGAAGAACAGTTAACATAAAAAAAAAAAAAGGTTTGAAGTCCAAAGTAAAGGACAGGTGAATCTGCAAAAAGTGCTAAACTTTGAAACATGAATTATCCAGACTACAGCATCAGTACCATGGAAATTGGAAATGAATATAACAAGTTTCACTTGAGCTCATCATTTGTACAAGACTGGAAGCTGAGAAAAATTAATGTGAGCAAAGCACATTATGATGACCAGTAGTGTTTCCATGCTGCAATACTTCCAGGAAAATATTCTTTGCTACTCTGACAGAGTTCAGGCTTGTGACATTATTATGCCATATATTATGCTCATTTATGGGCAACTTGATACAACTATTTCCAATTTGCATGGGAGTCATTTTGGGTAAAAGTAGTAATAACATTTCTGTAATACCTAAAGGTCAATATTTTAGGAATGTATTTTCCTAATAATCATAGTGGATAAAATAAAAGTGTTTGTAAAAACAAACTGTTGCTTAAAATAGTTCATAATCCAAAACAAATAAATGGGGGAAACAAATAATAGACTAAAATTTATCTAATGCCATACAGTTTGTAAGAAGAAGATAAAAAATAGTTACTTGGACATGAAAGTATTCTTACCCTTCTTTTTATTTAGTGACTGGAAGAGACGTTACTATTCAGAAGTTTGTTGGTTTCTGTTGTTTTTTTTCTGACGGCCGTGTTTCACTGTGGTTACTTTTCAGATTTTGGAGATCCTGATGAGCTCTGGGTTGAGGCATTGTCAGCATAAGGTTCTGGGAGCCATTAGGTAATTCAGGTTTCATGTCTGTTCAGATTTGGCTGGGCTGGAATTGCTTTTATTTCTTTCATTTAGTGCAAACGATCTTGGCTAATTGCACAGGATTATGTAGAAGGTGATGGATGAGGGTAATGTGATGATAACTTTCAGTATAACCCAAAATATAAGAGAGAGGGGGAGAGGAGAGAGAGAAAAAGAAGGGTTTGATTTCCTTTCTTTTATAGGGATAAAAATACTAACCATACATGAAGAATAATTACAACAGTATCACCAATCACCATAAAAAGGAGAAACAGAAAAAATTAGCACACTAAAAAGACTATAACGCTCAAGGAAATCACATGGTTTTGGCATACAGTTTTAGTTACTCATATTCAGTGCAGAGGGAAAATGGATGAACTACGAGATCAAAACCTGTTATAGTTAATTAATTGTGGGCATATTTAACATGTTCATTAGAGTAATGAGTTTATTTGGCAAATTATTACTTAATATGTAACTTAATATGTGTATTATTTAAGCCCACGCAATTCAGACATTTGAGAAATTTGATGGCATAAGGTGCTGGCATGAGAATGTGTTTTATATAGAAAATTCTAGAATTTCTCTTGTTTTGAATGCTATTTGACTCTGTCCTTTTCCTTTTTAACTATGAGAAGAACATGCAGCAGACACAGAAAGACTCAGATATACAGATCCCAGTTTTCTCAAAAAAAATAACAACAAAGAAAAAAGAATCTTTGAGTGCAATGTTTGCAAATACTGTTATATGTACATCATGGTTTATTGACAAAATTTAGGCAAACATCCAAGACACATTATATTTTTGTTTACAATAACAGAACAACAACAACAACAAAAAAAAAAAACAAACCACAAAATACCCTGCCCTAGTAGAGGCTTTCCTCTTTCAATGTGATTTTCTAAGATTGTTCAGGGAATCACTGCTAAGTTGCTTACAGAGAGGCCTCAGTCTCCTTACCCATAGTTTCCGTTTTTACTTAAAATATACTTCACCTTACATAAGTACAGAAATTATTTATATTTCAGCTAACTTACAGGAACTGAAAAGCCTCACATTTACCTTTCAAATATCCTGGATAATTGGTATCCCCAGATACCAGATTCTGGTTTCCCTGCAGTGACTCCTGTGGAAGAGGTCAGCAGCACTCTTGAGGTATGTGTTTTTAAATACTTTTTTCTCACTCATTGTAATCAGTAAGACTGATTTAAGACAGATCAGACTATATTTTTCTGCTTTATTTAGACAAATCAGATAGCTCCTTTCTTTTCTATTTGAGAAACTAAAAGTATATATGTCTGATTCTATAAAGCTTTGAACATGTGAGTTGCACATAACTTACACCTTTCAATAATACGTTTTCATGCATAAGAACAGTTGATAAAATTTCAGAAAAATCAAGAAACAGCATGCTTTTCTATGTGTGGAAAGCTTAGATATGCATAAAAAAATCTTCACAGACACATTTAGAGAATGAAAATGTCCATTGGCTTTTCCTGCAGTAGTTTTACTCAAATCTTTGGGATAGGAGTCTCTATAATTATGCTTATAGGCTATTATTATTAGAGCTGCAGCATGAAATTGTGAAAGAGCTTCCAAAATTATTAACAGTATAATTGTAATTGTATGTATTTGAATTTTAAATATGCTTATTGGTCTAAATCATGAGCTTTATTTGGGCAAGACTGGAACATTTAATTGTAGTAAATGGAGGCAGTTCCTGTCATGTTTGCAAAAAAGTCCCTTAACCCAAGCAGACAGCAGCTGCTTCCACGGTTGCTAGACACAAACTTTTCTATGCCATCAATTCTTACGCCTGTAGGAGCTGATCACTGGTTGGTGATGCTCATCTCCCCTTAGCCCCCAAAAAGCTATTGAGGCAAAGCTGTCATCAAGACTGAGAACAATAATAACAGCTTAAATTCTGAAAACAATCACAATTTCTTCCTTTGGACTAAAATTCAAAGCTCACGTATTAAAAACCAAGTTCTAAAACACTGGTAGAGTGATTGTGATATTTCTACCAATAAAATTTTTCTTTATTTGCTTAAAGCATTTCAGTATCAAAAGGGTGTATTGGGATTCCTGAGTAAAGCAGATACTTTTATATATAAAAATGTGAATATCATGTAAATATTGATACATAAGTGCTGGGGTTTTTTTAGTGATAGATATCTTGCATTAGTTTAGGTTAAAGTAAACCAGCATAAAGCTTTTTATCATTGATACTTGGGCTTTATTGAAATTATATATCAGCATACCAGAGCTTGTCAAACATGCAAAGAGTTTCAAAACTAATTTTTAAAAGCTGGGAGAAAAACCCAAACCATAGATAAAAAGCGAAGTGCAGTAAATGTTAGCTGAAGATTTTCTTTTTCCTTTGTCTGCTATCATGAGCAAGCAGGCTTTTCTTTTTATTTTTTTTTCTCTAGGAATCCAGACTGTTTTCATATTTTTCACTGCTGGAAGAGAAAGGACACTGCAGAAAGAAAGAAAAAACCCCAAACCACAGAATAACAGAAACAGAGAATCACAGAATTGGTAAGGCTGGAAGGGACACTGAAAGATAAGGTCATATGGTCCAGCCTCGGTGTTCAAGCAAGGTCATCTTACAGCACATGGCACAGAATTGCATCCAGAGAGTTCTTGAGTACCTCTACTGAGGGAGACTCCACAACCTCTGTGCAATCTGGTCCTGTGCTTGATCACTAAGCTCTACATCATATTCAGATGGAACTTCTCGGGCCTCAGTTTTCACCTTTTGCCTCTTGTCTTTTTGTTTGGCACCACCTGGCTGCATTCTTGACACCAACTTTATAATCGATACAGTTCTCAGTCCACTTGTTGTCCACTCATCCAGTTCACACTTCCTGAGTTTGTGAGACACAGACCCAAAGAAAAACAAAAAGAAAAAGAGCAATGTAGTCTTATAACAAGTAAGTAACCTTGTAATTTTCATTCTGAGTTCACTGAGCTAGTATATGTCTTGCTTTACTCTGAAGGGGAATATCTACTGAGAGCCATGCAGTATAAGTTGTGTAAGTTTCTTTAACTCCTACTAAAAGTGTATTTTATTAAAGTGTTAATCTCTTCTTCCTGATGAACTAGACTACATGCCATAATAATGAAGTACTTTAAAACCTGAAAACTGATTGCTATCATGGAAAGGTGGACAGGAGGATAAGAAGGTAGAAAAGAAAGAACACAGGAAGAGAGGGATCAAGAGAATAAAAGCAAACAACTAAAGGTCAGTAAAGGCGTTAAGTTACCTACAGTGCCCATCTTGTCATTTTCTCTTAGTAAAAGGAAATAATTTTTATGGTGATACCAGTTCTATTAGGCATTTTACGGATGGACTTAATAGCACTAAGCAACATTCAACTCTTAGTGTCTATTGTAAATCTCGACCTAAACTCCTAACCATCACAGTATTCTCTGTATATTGAAAACAAAACAAACTAACAACAAAAGCCACTCCAAAAAGGAAGCAACAACAGACCCATCAACCCTCTCCCAAAAAAACCAAAACAAAACCAAACCCAAAAACTTCACAGAATTTTAGCTCAGAAATTCTTTATCAGTGTCAAAATGAAGAGTTAATATTTCTAAGGAGAACTTGAATAAAACTCAAGACAAGGGGCAGATTAGCTATCAGATAGAATCAAGATAGTCCATACTCATACCACCTTACTTTGAGTGCTTTAATGAGTTGTTTAACAATTTAGATCTCTTCCTTTAGATTCCCCCAAAAGACAAAAAATATTCCTCTGCCCTAGAAATTACTTGACTTTCATACCCACTCTCTCATATTCCTGTCCCTATTTCCTGACTTCAGGGCAAGCCTAACTAGATAGAAAAGAAAAAATGGACTGTGTAGAAAACATTGCCTGGTGATTCAGGGGTATACAGCACACCTTGAACGAAGATGCTGAGAGGCAGTAACATTCTTTCTTAGAAGAAAATTGAGACCCTGTAACAGAGCCAGGAAGTCAGTTACCAAACCAATAATGTTTAATTCAACAATTTTTCCCCTAGCTCTCTGTCATTTACTAATATATTTAAACTGTGCTCCAGATTCAATTTATACTCTGAGGGACAGATCCTCAGACTGAGATAAGTTACAGTTGCAGACAAATGTTAGTACTACTCATAGTGTTAAACAAGAAATGAAGGAAGAGCATGTAACTAAAAGACATCAAGGAAACTTTACTCAGAAACAAAGAACACTATCTAAAGAAGAATCCTAAAAGAATTGTGCAGAGAAGTGGAATATGTGGTGGATGGAGTAATAAAACATTTATGAAATTATCCTTAAAGCCACCTTTATTATTTCTGATTTTAACTTGAAGTTCTATGAGTAACAGCTAAGCACTTTTCACTGTTTAATTTTTCTCCTCTGTTGGTTTTAATTAAAGTTGTCCTTGTGGCAGACTTTTTAACTTGAAAGATTTCAAAATACACCTTTTAAATAAGTGAACTTCTCTTATAAGAGAACAGATTTTCCTGCTGTTAAATATTTAATTCATGGTCAATAATAATAATATTTATCTCTTAGCAATATGTTTGAATATAAGTTAATTCAGGAAAACTGAGATGATGTGGAGAAAATAATTGAGAAGAAATGGAAACAAAAGACGTAGGTGTCTACTTGGTACTTATTATGATGCTAATCTCTTAATTTGCTCTGAAAATATCTGAGAGTTTGTATTAATTTGACTGATATTGGACTAATTCAAGAAGAATGAGGACAATATCTTTTTGCTAAGGCAGACCTTGGAAACTAAGACACTAGCTTGCCCTTGATACAAAATGTCAGTAATGCAATTAATAAGTCAGTTTTCAGAACCAAGAGCGTCACAGTGATATTAGGCATCCTCTATCACAACATTCAAAATGACACAGTAAGTTACAAACACAGGGCAATTTTACCTATCACATAGCATTTCTTGTTATCTTAAGAACCTTAATACATTCTGACAGTCTGTCATCAAGCAATCTACTTCCAAGATAAGCATTTCTGGCTTAAGCTTTCACAACAGTGGAGTCCTACACAAGGAACACCCACTGCACTAAAATCACTCTTCTTCCTCTTAATATATTCTGGTTGTTATTATTGTGAAAGTGGCTACACTTTTTCACTTTATTAAACCGTAATTTAACCTGTCTAATTAAACAACTATGTATTGTTTGTATGTTGAAAAAACTGTTTAAAAATAATCTGCTTAATCACTCCTTTCTTTACATTGTGTTCACATCACAGAATATCAAGATATGTGTCGAAAACTTAGCTTTCACATATTCCTCATTGTGCTTAAAAATTAATGTAATTAAGAGCTAACTAGAGTGAGTTTGACATGCTTTTATTCATCTGTTTTTCACACTACTGTTCAAAAGCCTTCAGTTTGTGTCTTCAAACTACAGTTTGAGCAATCTGTCTGGATTTAAGTACAGATTAAGAGACCTAAATTTTTCTTTCTGCTTGTGGTGCAAGGGTAAAAATTCCCAGGACAGGTGACTACATTCAAGACAAAAAAGGAAATCTGCACACCTACTCATTTTTCTGTAGGTACAGACATGGAGTCAGCTAATTACATTAGGCATTGCATAAGCAAGAAATGCCATTTCAGGCAATTTATGGCATCTGGGTCATCTTCAGGGACTTGCAGGTGTGACAGAGGACCTGTGGAAGACCTGTGTGTGGTTAATGGACACCAGATGGGAATCTCTATATCATGCAGGCCTATCCAATGTGCAAAACTTGAGTGTCTTATATGGCACACACATTTCACCTGAATTGAGTCTACCCTGAGCATAATGACAGTAAAAATTTAGGAAAGCTAATATGTAGA
>VZTB01003765.1:195986-207687 GCA_013397245.1 Thryothorus ludovicianus
TTCAATATAAGTATTTTATAGAAATTAAGATAAAGTTTTTGATGCCATGCTGATTTTCCCTGTTTTCCCACCTTCACAGAAAAAAAAAACAAAAACCAACAAANTTTTTATTTTAGATATATATTGTATCCATCTGTGTATAATATCACAATAGTATCAATAAAGTTCATCTTCGGAAACAGTAAAATCCTTGGAAAAATAGTAGAAAGTTCTACTTCCTTGGGTATAAACCGTCTTGGAGGTTCAGAGTGAGATGAATGGGGCAATTCATACATCTCAGAGGCTTTATTCTGGTTTTCTACTTGCCTCAGGCAAAAGGCAGTTCATCAGTTTATGGTGTCTTCATGTGTTTGTGGTTTTATCTCTTGAAATAATGGAGGATAGAAATACAATATATATATATACATAGACTTAGGACCATGGAAAATAATTTTTAGAGAGTGTTTGATTTCAGCATAATGGGAAACACACAGCTCTATTTACACCAGAGTAAATAGGCATGTTTCTAGGGGATATAAACTTAGAAATTGCCTTATAATTATTTCAAAGAGTATAGAGGCTTGACAAAAAAACACTAAGTTTTGCTCAGTACCTAATTTTCATCATCTTTTTTTGTTCTAAATCTATTTCAGCCTCTTTCAATCCATCTATTTCCTTTAATAACTGATTTTTTCTTTGATGTAAATGTTTGTTTTTTTAGTATTGTAAAATACGAAAAAGAAATGATCAAATTATGTAGAGAAAATATTACCGAAAAATTGAAAATATTAGGTAAAAAGCATTTCATTTTTAAGGAATAAGGTACAGACACTGTCATTCTGTGAGCATCTTCAACATAATAGGCTGTGACTTGAAGGTAATATGCAATGAGTGTGATGCAGAGGTTGTTATGGTTTCAGGGGCTTCTATGACTTTTATTGACTGTAAAATCCTGCAACCAAATATGTTAGACCCGATCCTGGAGGTATAATTCAGAGAATTACATAGCTTCCCTGTATAGTGCAAATATGCATGTACATGTATCTTCATATTAAAATGAAACCCTTTTTCTTCCTGTTAAAAGAAGGCTACTATTGCTGCCTGTATGCTTCCAAAAGTTCTGAATAACAGTGCCAACATTAAAAAAAGAAAAAATCATTATTACCCACATATATACAGTGTTATACTGTGGCCACAGGGTTTGGAAAGTTACCTAACTACTCCTATCATAAATGCTTTTTCTAAACAAAAAACAAAACCAAAAAAATAAATATTCTTCTCTATAGGAATATTTCCAAAGTTAGAGACAGCTTAGATGATATTGATATTCAGTGGTAGTTGGGTGCCTACCTGCTCTTCATGCTTTTGAGTCTCCTTTCTTTTGTCTTATGAATGTTCTGAGCAAATCAAAGTCAGCAGAAAGTTTCTTATTTAGTTCATGGATGTTTAGGTCAGGGCCTAAAGGTCTGAATTTTTCCCATAGGTGGCAACAATAAAATTGATTGACTTATGGCTTCAGGCAAGTTCCTAAAGTGCCTTCCTTCTCATAACATGCACCTTTCCTTTTTAAACATTCATTTCTCACTCACCATCCATATTTGTAGAGTTTACCTATAAATAAACTAGAAATTTCCTTTGAATTTATCATTAATGTTGCCATGGAGCTCTAGATTAATTAAACATTCTAGTAGTTCTTCCTCCAATTTACAAAGTAGATTATTAGAGTGGATAAAATACTCTTCCCCACCATACATGTTTGCCATACATTCATGGCATTTTTTTAGTAGTTTTCTTTCTCCTAAATATCTTCCATTACACCCTGCAGGTAAAGTAAGAATGAAAAACTAAAACATAGAATGAACAAAACATATAATTAAAATCCATGTTAAACACTAGGAAGTAATTGAGTCCTTTAAAACATAAAAAAAAGTCCATTTGACTCTTCAGTATCGACTGTGTGTTCTTGAAATAACAAAAACACGATTGTGTTTGAAATTATTGCCATTCTAGACCATGCCCTGTCTTTGACTTACTGTTCTGCATCAAATTACTTGATTATCTTATCATTCAGGGAAGAAAATGCACATTTACGGATGAATAAAAATTATTTTCTTCATCTGATGGCATTACAAGTCTTTATTACTCTTGGTAACAGAATGAGAGACTGAATGAAAATGATATCAAAAATATAATTCTGAATTCTTGCTTAAATGTGTTTTTTATAAGTATGTGTTACTTTTTTGATAAGGGGTAACAGTAACAGCATTTTGTTTCTTGCTACTAGGTCTACTTTTATGAACTAATACTGTACTTTTCAGGGCATTCAGGAGTTTACAAAATACTATTTTTACAATTACAAAAATACTATTTCTGGTAATAATCTAAAAATATCTTAGCAAGGAAGAACATAAAAACTATGAGTGGTAGTTAAAAAGTAATTGCCATTAAAAATTAGATAATGGGTAATCAGAGGACAAATATTACAGATGTCTCTTGTCTGACTTACATGCAATAGTCTTTTTATATAGCTGTCAGCCGGTTGTAAAGAATCAATATTAATGTATTAGCTATCATTGCTAGACCTTAACTCTCTTGAACTTAAGAAATAGGCAGTCCTTTTCTTTCATTCAGTTCTGGGGTTTTTTTTTAGTTGGAGAAGGTTATTACAAGAATTACCTTGATTTATTTATTCTGTTATCATTTGGAGAACTAAATAATAGCAATAATCTGCAAAACTTGGACATGTCAGAAACGTGCTCTCTTCCCAGACCTGTCCTGAGAAGCAGAAGATGTCAGTCATATTAAATCTCTGATTTGGTCCTGAATTCAATTGCTGTCCTCATCCCAGTGACAGATGGGATTTTTGCCTCCTCCTATAATTTGTTGCACATTTTAAATTGTATATTTACAGAATATATAAGATCACAAGGGATCTTAGGCCCTCATATACTCCAATTATTCTCTCCAAACCTAACACTGATGGCAAATTCCACCTTGGCTTTACCACGAAAGAATACCCAACAATTTAAAAATTACTATTACCATATGATTGTTTAAAAATGGGATATTTCTTCCAGTTTGGGGCTCCCTGGTACAAGAAAGACATTGACAAACAGGAGCAAGGCATTGGAGATCCATGAGATTGTGCAATGACTGGACTGGACATGGCTTAGTGCCCTGCTCTAGCTGACAAGGTGGTGACCCGTCAAAGGCTGGACATGATGATCATCTCAGATGTCTTTTCCAAATGAATTGATTCGGTGATTACAGAGTATCACAAGGACAGGCTGAGGCACAGGCTTTTTTTTTAGAGTAGAGAACAGATTGCTAAGGGGCCAACTTGGCATTGTCTTTCACTATTGAATGGAGGTTTAGAAGACCTAACCTTGTTTTCCTGTGTGGCACAGCTAAATAATGAGAAGAATGTATGCAAGTTACATCCGGAAAAATTTCCCTTTGCTATTAAGAAAATGGAGAGAATAAAAAGTGCCAGGAGAAACTTAGCTGAAAATAGTTTTCCTAGACTTTATCATGTGGCTTATGGTTGCTTCCAAATTAAGTTGTTCTATCATTTCACAATTTAATATGTGTGAAAATGATGAGGCGGGAAATATAACCCTATCAAACTCTTCAGAGATTCCAGAGATAGAAGGCACAAATTTTGCATCCTGTTGGGCTGATGACAGTGGCAGGATTCAGGAACAATTGACAGGTAGAAGACAATAATGATACACAGACTCTCTGAGTGCTTCTCTGTAGCAATCACCCAGGATGACTGTGGTCAGTTATATGGCAAATCCCAATAGCCTGCCCTGAAACAATAACAATAAAAAAATTATCAATAATATGGTTATTTCTTTATGTTCTAGACAATTTCTGTTTTTTTTTTGTTTTCTCAATTCTGGCAAGTAATTATTACAAGGAAATTCTGGCAAGTGATCATTTACCAATCAATAAAATCTGGTTTGTTTTTTGCTTTTTTCCCCTTCTACTTTTCTGGCCTTGCTTTCATTGTCTTTCTATTGCGTTTTTCCATGCAATAGTTCTTCATTAGAGAAAACACTGTTCCTTTTAATTTTTTAAGAGCATATCATGAGTCTGTTAGCACTTGTCTATGGAGCCATATGGGTTTCCATATGGCATTTCTTTTGATGACTGTGCCATAGTCAATATCTTATTCATGTAAATGTCTGTGAAATCAAGTGTTTTATCTTTAATTTCCTGCACTGATGAGTAGATGATAACTCAGGGTATACTAGCACATTTCTACTTTATCTGTCTGCAATTAGATTAGAGCATGGTCCTTTCATACATTTTTTAATTGAGTAGTTAACAGGTCTAAGAGAAGATGTAACAATATGAAATGTCTTCTGTCATGAGTCCTATGAAAATCTTCTACTTATTATTGATCATTTTATTACCATAAATAAACAAGTTCGAATTTGTCTTAACAAATTTTAAAAACTAAGTTGGAAAAAGATGCATACCATGTGAAAAGAATGCTAAGGGACATTTTTGATGTCTAAGAGTGTCTACATGACTCAGAAATGTCGCAACATGAAAAAGGTATTCATTTGGAGTGCTATAAGCAGAAGGAATGAGTCTTTTTTGATGAAATAAGCATAACTTCCAACAAGACATTAATAGAAAAATGCAGTCTGAAATACTTTTGAAGATGTAAACCTCATAATGTCAAGTATTGCTGTTCAGCAAAAACTCATTACTTATTTGATACAAGTAGATGCAGTTATGATTTCTTATCATGACACTTGTCTACCAAACTAAAGAAACAAAGAAAACTTGTTATTTTATGTGGCTAGGTAAAATTAAAGTGTATAAAATAAATATCCATATGCAAATCAGATCTAGAAGCGTTGTCTTGTATTTTTAATGTCTACACCCTGTGTATTAAGTTTTTTTTTTTGTTGTTTTTTTTTCCTAAGGTAATAGTTTTGATTCCATTTTAAAAAGCATTCTGGTGTATTAGGTACACTTTTCTTTTAGAATTCCATTTAAGGAGTATGATTCTAGCTTTGGAATGACTTTTGATATCTACATTTGTTTGCTAGGAAAAACAACTATCATTCTTTCAAAATAAAAACTAATTATATTAGACTACTATGGTATCCAAATTTAAAGCTATTACTTCAAAAATCCTATTCTATTGGAATGGAAAAGAAGAAAAATATTTTCATCATTAGTATTTTCCTGAGATTCTATAGCAATTTAACCATATCCAAGGAAAAAGAGAGGGTTAAGAAACACTCTCACGCAGGCTTTTGCTTTTTCACTCTGAAGATGTGCAAGCTGTGTAGTGCTAGTAGCAGGCAGAAGCTGTTCATCAGCCATCTTTTCGTCTGAGGAGGAAACAGTTTCTTTGAGGGAGATTAGTATCACAGTTTGATTCAGAGCATAGAAGTTACGACATATTTTAGACGTAAGCTTGCTTTTAGAGACTGAATAGAAAAAAATAAATGTCTAGTTATAGGCATACATTAGTATTTTGAAAATATATTTCAAACGATTGCTTAAAATTTAATTTATCAGTGGCTACTAGGAAAAAAACTAAGATAATATTTGGTCCAAAGTAAAAAGAAGAACTAAATGGAGAAGAAAAAAGAGAGAGAAATGAAGTGATATTAAATACAAGTTTGTGAGAACTGGGTTTAGAAATATTAGGAAAACCTCATGTACATGCAGACATTGTAAAGGTAACTTTTTCATGCAAGAAGATTATCTATTGTGCATGTACATACTTGGTAAAGTTTTGTTGATCAGCTTTGTATGCAGTGCATCATTTTACTGCCCAGTACTGCATTGATCCACACAGCATGGGTGGATACTGAATACATATTTATGATGAGAGAAGGTTAATGGCCTTCAAAAACTCCCATTTTGTTTTAAACAATTATTTATGGAATTAGTTCCATAACACACATAATATACATTTTTTTATTGTAGGCTTTTGTTTTGTTTTGTTTCTGAGGGGTTTTTTTGTTCTCTTTGTGTTTATTCAAAAACATGGGAAAAACAACTCAGAATTATGTTTTCTTAAATAGCTATATATGTAAATACAATCCCTTAAATATATAAACTTTCATAGTTTTCTATCAAAAGCAGTAACTTTGTCAAAATTAACAGCCATATAAAAGGTCTACTGCAGTAAAAGACATTAGTGGAAGCTATAATTTCGATCTGTTATCATGGAGCTCTTCCTACTAAACAAAAGCAAAACAACCTATATATATATCTCAATCATTTTATAGGCAGAGCTGGAAAGATTTAGGCTTTTGATTTGCATATTGTCTTTTCTTTATCTGATTCTGCTTTTCACACAGTTTACCAAAAGAGATTTAATAAAGTGCTAGCAGAAGTAAAACTCGTGTACTGGTTTATATAGAAGCTTATACGTACTAAAAAATGGATACACAAAAAAGGGTGTGCCAATGAATAATGATGAAAGAAGCTGAAAAATCAGTCACTTTATTAATGAAAAGCCCTCATTCATACCTCCCTCTGCAGTATAACCCATGCTGTAGAAAATTACTACTGGCATTCTGGACTGTAGTTATATGACCTCACGATTTAGGAGAGATTATAATCTTTTAAAATCCTCATTGGTAAGTAAAAAGATGTATAATTCTGATATAACTATTAGTGAAAGGGATAGAAGAGAGAAAAAAAATGAACTAACAAAACAAAAAACCCACAAAACCATACTACTTAATTTTTATAGCTCAGTAAGTTCTTCATCTGATGGTACGTTTAACTAGAATAATTATATTAGACTGCAAAATTATTTAAAAATATTTAAAAGATAGGTTACTTACAGGAAAAAATTGTATGCCTTGTAATATTTACCTGTATATATTAACTTGAGTAGTAATTCCTCTCTATTTCTTTCATAGTGAATTCTATTTAGCCTTTGTGAGAAGACCACGAAAGATGCTTGTGTTGTGTGCATATAAAATGTATAAGCTCCCAAAATTCTTTAAGGAACAAAAGACATATTGGAGTTCTCTTGCTTTCTTTTTCACACTGACTTTGATGCTTTACAATTACTTTACCAGTGACAGTGTTCATTTATCCAAGATCTGTAGTCAGTTCTGTTGAAAAAAAGGAAAAGAAAAAAGGAAAAAAAAAAACCACAAACGCCTTCAGGTATAGAAATAAGATCAGGTTCAAATACTGAATTTTATTTTGTTTAGTTTTCTAATAAAAAATTACCCTGTATCTCTTTTTGGTAAGAGGAAGGAGGGAAAATAGAGATTGGTAAAGCTCACGACTATGAGAGAGAAAGAGGTCAGTTGGCACTATAAATTTACAAGGTTTTATTCAGCATTTATTGAAAAAAAGGGCTGTCATTACTGCACTGCTTGCAGCCTGAAATGCACTCCATCATTTCTCTCTGAACCTTTCGATAAGTCCAGGTATGTGATGGCCTTTGGCTCTAAATCAGGCTCTGCACTTCTAACATGACCTTCCCCTAGGCACCACAGCGTCTCTTGCCTTCCTAACCACAAATTGAATCCAGGTACTTTAGACTTGTCTTCCTTAGATACTTTACCTATTTTACATGATGTAGGACATCACATATTTTTCAATTTCTGATTTAAGCATTCCTCAGCTTGGATTGTAATGGTAATAATGTGTTTATTCTCCAGATCTGAGCAATGAAAGGACTAAAATACAATAGAAGAATAAGTATTTAGCATTCCAGGCATAGCAACTGAATAAGTAAAATACAAACTTCAGAAAATTCTTTTTCAGCATTTATAATCTCAATTCAAGGTACAAAATTAACTCTGATAAGATAGAAGTAACATGCTATTCTTTCCACGAATTTCTTGATTGTTTTCATTATTTATTGAACTTGTCTTTTTTATTATGCTGAAATATTTTTAGAATTCATAATTAGAATAGTCCTAGAGAAAGTGATGAGAAGGAAAATATACAGGGTTTACAGGCTGCTGCATCTTTAGGATCCAAGAACTTTTAAAAATTAACATTAAAAAATTAAAACAAGCAATTAACTCCCACATTTAGTTGATTAAAAAACTGTGGAAACCAAGCACCATGAAATGGTGACTGGAATTTTAAATTGGTATTTTTCAATGGGAAGTAATTTTCATAAACACACTATATGTTAGAAACCCTCACTGCATCTATAAATACTCCAAACATGCAGGATGAACGTACGTACAGAAAATAAATGTTCTTGAGATTATGACAATCCATTACTAGACTTATATGATCATCTCCACCTGAGTTTGGAGGAAATATTCTGTGAGAAACACTAGTGTCTATCACTTTCATCTGGATTGACTTTCTATACCTCAATTTGATGCTTGAAGTAAAGTTTTGTATAGTGATTGTTAACAACTCACGGATGCACTGATACCTCACTGAAATTTCAGTGGCTTTCATCATTCCAGAATCAGGTTAGAAGAGTCAATTAAAAGCTCAACAATAGCTCCTCAAAAACATCAACTCATTTTGTTTCAAAATTCAGTACATGAGGAGACCTGAAATCACTTAACTAAATACTTAAGCAAAGCTCAGTTTTCATGGTTCTATATAGAAATTAAATTGAAATATGTTTCTTCTTCCTGACTAATTTTAATTACAACCTATTGTGAGAAAGAAAAAAATGGCTTCTCAGTCACTTAAAGTGGAATCATATTTCTTTTGTAAATACTTTTATCCACCAGGGTGCAAAATTACAAATCTTTACACTCTGGTGGGTGGAATCTTGATCATGAGATTGAAATCTCATTTTAAAAAAGTGTATTTATTCCACATAATACAAGTTGAAATACTTTCTTCAGAAGAGAGCAAGTTTGAGCTATTCTTTCTCCTTTCTCTCCTAGCCTTCAGAAAAAAAAAACCACAACATTCTCAACTGACTGAATATTCAATCTTTTTCCTTTGTCAGAAATGGGAAAGTTAGTGATACAATTTAGGACAAAAGGAGCAGGAAAATCTCTAGTTGATTAGTCTGGTGTCTTCTTTGTCACAAGACACTTCAAAAAGGGTCTTTGCTCTATCTGATGGCAAAGCAAGAACATTTATAAAATTTTACAGATATTGTTTTGTAGAAAAAAGTACAAAGCAACAGTGAGGCAGCAGCAGAATTAGCAGCAGCAACTGAAGCCAGCCCAGGATGAGGGTTGGATCTGGCTGTACTGGGGTTTCTTAAGCAGCTGCCCCCCCTGGGACCCAGGTAACAGAGACAAGAGACTTGCCTGGGCTACTCCAGCCCTCTGATTATTACCCACTGTTTCCTATCCAGGTTGACAGAGATGAGATTGATGAGAGAAGTCCTAGGATAATCTAAAGGATGGGCTGAAGGGACAAGAGGGCAGGTGATAAATTCCTTCATTCCTCTAGTTGCAGTGAAAATGCTGAAAGGAACAGGAGAACTCATCTGATCAACATGTAGCTGAAAAAAGAGTGCCGTGGACAAAATTTTGGCTATTTTGACCATGGGGTGGTTCACACATGACAAGGCATGATGGAGACAGATGAATTTCACTGTCTAAAAAGGGGAAAAGAGTTTTGGCCGTGAGTTGGCAGGGCTGGTTGACAGGACTTTAAATTTGGTTTGAAGAGAGAAGGAGGTAAGACCAGGCCCAGCAGATGAGCCTGATGGTGACATGCTAGATTTGTGAGTGAAATCTACAGCACAGGCCGTAGTGCCCTGACACCAAAACATATGGTATGGATAACAAACAGGAGGAACTGGAGACCATTGTGCAGAAGGAAAGTTGTGGTGTAGTCACCCTCAAAAAATATGATAGGCTGGGGGCAGAGTGGCTGGAAAGAGGCTCAGCAGAAAAGGACCTGAGGATGCTGGTTGACAATCATCTTGTGCCCAGGGGGAAAAGAAGACCAATGGTATATTGTACTGTGTCAAGAATTGTTTGGCCAGCAGGATCAGAGCTGTGATTGTCCCACTGTACTTGGCACTGGTGAGGCTTCATCTAAGTCCTGTGCTCAGTTCTGGGCTCCTCACTGCAAGAAAGACATTGATAAGATGTAGCATGTTCAGAGAAGGGTAAAAAAGCTGATGAAGGGTCTAGAGAGTAAGTCCTGTAAGGAACAGGAAGCTTGGGCTGTTTGGTCTGGAGAAAAGGAGGCTCAGGAGAGACCTGTCTCAACTCTGAAAGAAGGTTATAGCCAGGTGATTGTCACCTGCTCCTCCTCTGCAAGCAGTGACAGGATGAGAGGACATAGTCTCAAGCTGTGTCAGGGAGGGTTCAGGTTGGACATCAGGAAGAATTTCTTCATCGAAAGCATTGTTAAATATTAGAATGGACTGCCCAGTGAGGTGGTGGAGTCACCATCCCTGGAGTTGCTTAAGAAATGACTGGATATGGAACTGAGTGCCATGGTCTAATTGACAAGTTAGTGATCAGTCAAATCAGAGGTCTTGATCTCAGAGATCTTTTCCAACCTAAATGATTCTGTGTGAACAGCAACATTTATTGTCGCTCTGTTAATTGCTGCATGAAACTGAAGAGGTTGTGCAATACAAGTCTGGTTCCAAGCACCTCCAAATAGTGCCTGTTCTATTTGGTTCAGGACTTCTTACTCAACTCCCTCTATTTCTCAGGGCGGAACAGAGCAAAGGTTTATAATTGCTATCCTAATTTTAGATTATGATGTCTTATTCCTTTTGAAATAGATTCCTGATGTTTAAGTCCTGTTCCGTAAACACTAATAATGAACTTACTAAATATTAGGCACTTCAAATTAGACACATAGTCACACATGTAATATAATGTGTGGGAAAGATGAGGCAATTTTTTACACCCTCATTTATGGCAAATGCTATGATCAAATGCTAAAAGATTATTGCATATATGATTTGTGTACATAAAAAACATTGAACAATTATTTAGTTGTGCTTTGCCTATGCTAAGATTACTTCTCAAATTCCTATATGATAAAGACACAACAGATTTATCAAAGACAAGTGATGTGTTTAAACCCAAGAAGTTGTATTTTTATTTAAAAGTAAATGAAAACAATAAATTTAATGCATGCACAGATGAGTCCAGTCTTTGCACATGATAATAATTTGGTATTTAATTTTCCTGGGCTGAATTGCTTCATATCTTGATCTGATGAGCCATTTCAGCTATCTTTCCTACCCCCATATGCTTGACATTTTGTTCATTAGGTTTGGCTTTCCTGATCGTCACAATACAAGATAAACTGTTATATTAAGAGGAAATGATGGTGTCGCCTCTCCATAATTGAATCTGGAAGATGTATCTGCTGTTCTTTAGAATGACATATTCAGGAAGCCAAATAATCAACCTCAAGGGAACAGTGTTTTGTGCCTGAGAGATTCAGGTCACCTAATACTTCACCTGTGGTTTTTGCAGAAAATGTGAAGCTTTTGTCAAAAGAAGCTGGCTCACCTGATAAATAATCACGTCATATAGAAATATATGTTTTTGCTAAAAATGCTTTAAAAATAAGGTTCAAGGTACTAATTCAGAGAGAATAGGATATAGAATGGTCTATTCATCACTCTCTGTTGTCTTGCAAAGGCTATGTTCCAGGACTGAACTTCAAGTGCTCTTTTCTCTTGCTTTATTTTTCTGTTCAAAGAGATAAGGCCATTAAAAAATGATACCTGAAATCGGTGCTTAGAAAAAAAGTTCTTCTGTAAAAAATACAGTGATATTTATTTCTTCTTTTTTTTTTTTTT
>VZTB01003765.1:207727-228791 GCA_013397245.1 Thryothorus ludovicianus
TTTTCAAATATAGATAAAACATACATTTGTTTTAGCATGCATTTTTTCCTACAGGGAAGGATCATGGACATCCAGAAAGGACTATTTCCATCCCAAATTCTCCAGCTTTGAAAAAATTATGATGATGTTGCCAATTACAGTAACTGGTAAGAGATATGTAGCACAGTTTTCCCAGAATTAGAGAGAGCATTTAAAATTCCTTTTAATTTCTATGTCAATACCTGTAAAAACTCTAGTAGTTTTTAGTTTTTATCAAAATCACATTATTTTTTTACAAGAATATGCAATCTTTAGCTATTATATTATTTTTCCTTTCTTTGAAGTAAATTTAAAATAGCAAAAGCCTTAACAATTTTTAAATTTTTATGTTTCTTAAAGTGTTTTTCCTTCAGTATTTCAGTGTCAATATTACCTGTAGAGACAAAGGAAATATGTCTGATTTCATACTGAATTTTTTATGGTAAAACAAAGCATGAAAAATATTTTTTTATAGTTTTTTTATAGATTAAAGCATGAAGAGATTATTCTGAGCTCATGTTGCATCACTATTTTAAATGGAGATCTTTGGAAAGAGCCTCAACCTTTTTGCTCTCTTATCTCTGGATGACAAGCAGAGTTAGAAATCAGTCATTTGTGACTAAGGTTTCTACCTTTACTAATTGCTCTTTTTGATATTGATACCTTCTATATTTGATATTACAGTGGACATACAATTTAATTTTTCTCATACCAACAAACTGAATAGGGTGCTAAATAAGAACATTGCTCAATCAAAACACTATAAAAATTTATCTGTGAACTATTTGGACGGTATAATTTTTGTTTCAGATGTAGAAACTCTGTCAGATTTCATAGACAATCTCTTGCTTACTCCTTCTTTCTCACTCCAGTACTTTCCATGTAGCTTTTTTCCTATTTATTTTATTCCTTTTTCATGAAGATATTGTCTTATTATTGCAAGTATCCTTTTTCTTTTGAAAAGATTTTGGTTTCTTTATGTTCAAATGGATTATCTTTCTTCAGAAATTTCCTCAGAAAAAAATATGATTAGGATAAAAAATTCCATCTTAAATTCCAGCTTGTTCCTTTGAGCTGTAAACAAAGGAATATGCAAGAGTCTAGTCATAGACCCACAGATAAGGGAATATTCAAAGTCAAGAGTCAGCATCTGACATGTCTATAAGACTGAACTCTATGGTACACAACTAATTTTGCCAATGATTTCATACATTTTACAGGCTTCCCCTTTCCAGATTATTTCACAATAATCAGCTGATGATCAAAGGAGTGAGAAAATCCATTATGATATCACAGTCACGGAATCACAAAAAAGGTTGAGGATGGAAGGGAAGTATAAAGAGTCTTCTGGTTAAGCCCCCTTTCTCAATCCGGGCCACCTGCAGCCAGTTTCCCAGGACTATGTTTTCCAATATCTCCAATGAGGTACATTATGCAATCTCCATGGCAACCTGTCACTCTCACAGTGAAAAAGTGTTTCCTGATGTTCAGACACAACCTCCTGTGTTTCAGTTTTTCCCTATTGCCCCTGGTTCTGTGGATAGGTATCACTAGAATCTGGCTCTGTCTCCTTTAGATGTTCTCTTAACATATTTGCACCTCTTCTCCAGATGAGAGTTCCAAATGTCTCAGCCTTTCTTCACAAGAGAAATACTCATGTGCCTCTGTCATCTTTTTGGCCTTTTGTTGGACTATTCAGTATCTGCATATCTCTCTCATTTTGAGGAGCCCAGAACTGGATAGAGGACTTAAAGAGTGGCTTCATCAATGCTGAGAAAAGGGAAAGATCACCCAACCCATACGGAACTCCTGGCAACCTTTGTGGAATGCACCCAGTGTACCACTGGAGTTCTTTGCAGCAAGGGTTCTTTGATGGCATCTGTTCAATCAGACACAGTGTCAATAAGAAAAGCTTTTTTTACAAAGCTGTTTTTTACCTGTGTGGCTCCTAGCTTATATATTCGTACTTGGGGATGTTCTTCCCACGTACAGAATTTTGCAGTTCGTGTTGAATTCCATGACATTTCTCTCATCTGGATTCTCTAGCTTGTTGACGGTCCCTCTGGATAGGAGTATGAATCTTTGGTGTATCAGCCACCTTTCCCAGTTCTGTATTAACAGAAAACTTGCCAAGGTTTCCTCTGCCCCATCATCTATATCAATTAATGGAGATATTAAATAGGACTGGACCCAGTTCTTGACCCCTGGAGTACACTGCTAGTCACTGGCCTCCAACTACAGTTTGGGCCATTGATTGCTTGCCTCTGGGCCCAGGCATTCAGCACATTTTTAATTCACCCCACTGCTCAAGTAGCCCAGAATCCAACAGTTTGTCTATGGGGATTTTATGAGACCGTGCCTTTAGCCTTAATGAAGCCCAGAAAGACAACCTTCATCACTCCCACCTCATGTATCAGGATAATTATATCATCATATGGGTTGATCAAGGTACTCAAACATGATGCACCCTTTAGTTAACCCTATCTGATTTTTCTGTGTTTATGTGTCTGGAAGTGTTTTCCAGAATTAAGCCTGCATCACCTTTCCAGTTTTATAGCAGGACTATTTTGAGGAAAAAGTTAATGTTACTATTTTTAATGACTAGCAGTTAAAAGCCTCCTAATTTTGTCTCTGACTCCAACATTGTAGTATTGATTTAAGAAATCCAAATGCTCTCTACATCAGTTTCTATGTCCATGGCATGTAGCTAGATAACAATACCGGCAGATACATAGGGCTTCACTGATAATTCAATTTACAACAAAAGTGAAAAAAAATCTTTCACACAACATGAGCATTTCAATGCCATTCTGTTGATAGTAAATCACTTAGAATGCAGCAGATTTTGAATTCATCACTTTCTTCTATATTGGATAACTTCATGTTCAATACTCCTTCTGGCTCAAAATATGCAAAGGTCTTCTTAAATCAAATAATAAATTTTGAATATTTGGAAATTTAAACAAAATAGTATTAAAACATTTTTAATTCCATGCTTTTAACTAAGGAACTTTTAAACATCAAAATGGAAGCATTTATCATTCCCATAATACCTACACCTGGAGGCAATGAATTATCTGAAAGGAGGAATGCTTTGCAGAGCTCTTTTCTTACAAAATTTAAAAGTTAATTCCAGTAGAATTATTTTAAGGCAGAATTTGCAAGTTCTGTTGCATATTTTACACTTTTAGTGTGTTTCCTGCTTAAAGACTTTAAAGACTTTAGGCATATAGGGTGAAATATGTTGCCTGTACCAGGTTTCATCATTGACATTGTTATCCTCCCAGTCTTTTCATGTAAAAGGGAGACACTACACAATCTTAAAAGAAAAAGATATTATTAATGACAATAAAGTACAAAAAGAGAAAAAGATTCATTCTTTCAAAGATTTTTTTTCCTAGATGTGTTTTATACATGGAGAAAGGGTGAGTGAAGGAAACGTCTTTGCCCACTTTTATACTAGATTATAAAAGAGCCTGGAACAATGGCAAAATAATGTGTGTATTAAAAAGCTAGTCCTATGACTGTGAATGCGGTCTCTTGTAAAGAATGATTTTCTGTTTTGTCATAGAAAGTATGATGGTTCATTAATATCCATTCACATCTTTGCCTTTCTGATGCAGTTAGCGTAATGTGGTTAAAGAATTTTCGAATAAGCAGGTTAAATAGATATGCTAAATAAGCACTTTCTGAAGGGAACTTTATCCCATATTTGTTTCGAGTGCTCCAGGTAAGTTTTTTTTTTTCTGAAAATTATTGACTGTTGCTGGCAACAAGGTATCACAGGATATGTGCCAGCACACTGATTAGTGGTACTGATCTTTACTCTTAAATTCTTATGGATCTTATGCAGAGTTGAAAGATGTGATGTACTAGGCTTTTTTAATTTCTATGAAATACAAACTCTCTCTGCATATACTGCCTCTCTTCACAGATTAGAATCCCAATTTTCACATGTTTTTAGTCTCCAATGACCCAATTTGATGATATTTCTCTTTAAAGCATGGAATTTTTAGCATCTTTTATAGAAGTTGTTGAAACTTTAAAAGGAAAAAAAAAATCAACAAAACAAGAAAACCAATCAAATCAAAGACCATATATCATAAAATATTTTTGCTAAACTAGTAGATATTAAATAAATTAATTATTATTATATAATAATTAATAATACATGATGAAGCAAGGAAGTAATACTAAGAAAACCAAAATACTGCTAGCTTGTTGAACATATGTGTAGACCCTATTGGAAATATATGACTTTAACACTGAAACCTGCTGTGATGGGTTGACATTTTCTGGCTGCCAAATACCTACCAAGCCACTCTCTTACTACTCTTCCTTAAACATTCAGGAGAAGAAAATAAAATTAAAATGCTTGTGCATCAAGACAAAGACAGAGAAATTCCCAAGCGTTTACTGTCATGGACAAAAGAGACTTAGCTTAAAGAAAAATTATTTAATTTATCATCAATTAAAGTGCATTTGGATAGTGAAAAAAAACCCAACCAAACAAAAGAAAACAAAGAAAACAATAAAACACCTTCCTCTCCTTTTCTAGATTCAATTTCACAATGGCAACACTTATTTAAGGGATCAATCCAGGCAGCATAAGAATTACTTAAAAAATAAAGCATTGTGTCTCTGTTTTAATTTATACTGTTATATGTTTGCTTTTCTCAGTTATAGCTTTATGCAGTTATATATTTGCTTTTCTAGAACATTGTTTCTTTACTTAATATATCATAAATATTATAATTGAAGGAAATTTATTTTTAATCGGTATTTCATAGGCGCTATTCTGGGAAGAATATAGGAAGGCTACCCAGTTGTTTAGGGATGGGGTGAGGAAAACCAAAGTGCAGCTGGAGCTGAACTTGACAAATGACACACAGAATAACAAGGGCTTCAACAGGTATTTCAAACAGAAAAAGCAGGGCAAAAAAAGTGTGCCCCCAAAGATGAGTAAGGCTGACAAACTGATAAGAAAAGACAGGAAAAAGCTGAGATATTTAACAATGGTTTTCATCAGTCTTCACTGACAACCTCTCTTCCTCCATATTGAGTGGATGTACTACAGGCACTGGAGGAGTAAAGTCCCTAACTACATGAGACAAAATCATAGTTGTGACCACCTGAGCAACCTGAACATGTGCAAGTATATGTAACCAAAGACACATTCCAGAGTCCTGAGGGAGCTGGCCTAGGTAGTTGCCAAGCCAATATCCGTGATATTTGAAAAGCCAGATGAAGTCCCTGGTGACTAGAGAAGGGGAAATATTGCACACATTTTTAGAAATGGGTAGAAAGTGCAAGGACTTGGCACTTGGCCTCATACTATACTATAGTATACTGTACTATACTGTACTATATGATACTATATTATACGATATTATACTATACTACTCTATACTGTACTATACTACACTACACTACACTATTGGTCTTAGCCCACTAATCCTGCCTGTCCAGATCACTCTGCAGAGCCTTTCTTCCCTTCAGCAGATCAACATTCCTGCCCTACTTGGTTTCATCTGCAAATTGTCTGAAGGTGCACTTGATCTCCCGGTCCAGGTCACTGATAAAGACATTAAATAGGACCAGTCCCAATATTGAGCCCTGCAGAACACCCCTTGTACCTGGTCAGCAGCTCGATTTAACTCCATTCACCACCACTTTTTGCATCTGGTCATCCAGCCTTCTCTTTTACCCAGATAGGAATACTTCTGTCCAATTCTTGAGCAGCCAGTATCCCTAGGAGGATGCTGTGGGAAATGGTGTTAAAGCTGCTACTGAAGACTAGGTAAACAATTTCTACAGTCTTTCCCTTGTCACCTCTGTGGGCGGTCTTTTCGTAGAAGGAGATCAGGTCAGCTAAACAAGATCTGCCTTTTTCAAACCCATGTTGACAGGGCCTGTGTTATGATCCAATTAGAGAGAGATGTCTCTGCTGGAATTAAGGTGCAAATGAGACCTTACGCCAAAGTGAATAATATGGCTTTTATTTAACAATGAATCAGAGATATAATGAAATAGAAAAGAGGATCAGGGAGAGAGAAATTAAGCAGAAGATTGTCACCACCCATTAATCCAGCAGTATCCTTAGTCCTTTTTCACCCTGGGCTTATCAGTGGTGGGAGTCTCAGAGCTATTCTTTTGGGGGTACCACCTTTATATAGTCCAAATTCCAGGTATCCACAGGGTATAGATGATGTTTCCATGATTTGGGTTGATATGTGTATGAGCAATAGCTTTCCCACTTTGCTACAGTGAGAATTTTTGTTCAGTTGCATTAACCACTATGTGTTAACCAGACTTTACTTCCATCATGCCTGGAATTAGCATTTTCTTGTTGTAAATTCCTGGCTGCTGAACTTATTTCAAGTTCCCACTGCAGTGGTTTATTTTATGGCAAGTTCCTTCTGTGGCTTTGACAGTGTTTTGACAAAGGTATCTGTGCTCTTTTAGACTGTGATGAAAATAAACTGATCTGCTCCATAGCCTTCCCCAGCACTGAAGCCAGGCTGACACACCTGTAGCTCCCCAGATCCTCTTTGCAGCCCTTCTTGTAAAATTTGCCTCGCAGACAATGACAAAGGGCTGCCAAATATAGATGTCAGCGAAAAGCATAATTTTCTGCTGGAATAATAACAAGTAGTACTCCCTTCTTGTAGTAGAGAATGACTCATTCCTCCCCTCATCTGCTTTCTACACCAAGGTGGGAACTACTAGGGAGCAACTCTATATCTTTGTTAACAACCTGGGCTTACAATACATATCCAGATGGGATGGAAAAGAACATATAAGGGTCTTTATTCATCTACATGGGGTCTGTGAAGACCAAGCTACCCACATTACATATTTTGAGAAAGAAATTACTTCATTTATTTCTGGTGTAATAAACTGTCAAAATTTTTTAACCTGGCTGCATCCTTAGATTAGATCTTCATGAAGTAATGCTTTTAAATTTAATTTTCTATCTTCATTTAAACATTCTTGTAGTGTATAGATCATTTTAGCTTCTAAAACTCCATTTGTGTTTTAATAATCCATATTAATTCTTGGCATCTCTATAGCAAGGTCATGCTGTGAAATCTTAATTCTTATGCTATTATGAAAAACTTGTTTTGTTCACTTAAAAAATCTCATTTAGTTTCTTTATAAATGTTTTTTGCTTTAATCACTAAAAGATTTCCAGGCAGATTATATCAAATTGCCTTACTATTTTTACTAACAAACGCAAAGAATGATTAAAATGGCACACTATTTATTTATATTATTTCCTATGGAAAAATATTTAACACTTTCAAAACACAATTAAGGGAAAGAGAAATGATGTTAGAAAAATATGCACACTAAATCTATGTTATACAAAGTTGAATAATACAAGCATGTTATTGGATGCCTTTTAAAGAGTGTTCTGCCAGGTTTCCAGAAGAAAGAACTGTGCTGAATCAGTATACTGTTCAATGCATCAGATATTAAGAACAGTTTGCAACACACAGAGAAATTGAAAAAAAAGAGTAGCATTCAACTCTCAAGAAAACATTCTATCAATTGAATTTGTAGATTGATCTCTTATCAGAAACATACATATAATTCTACATGATCTTAAATTTAGATTGCACAAAATATTATCTTGCAATGAAAAATACAATAAAGATAAAACATTAAAAGAACAGTCAGCAAATATTTTGATCAATATAGAAGTTAGGAAAGGAAATGATATATGAATCTCTTCTAGTTACAAGTGAGTTCCCCAGAGAAATTCTTCTAAACAGTTACATTACTATAAAAAATGATCTAAATTCACATGATCTAAAATCACAATCTGAAGTCAAAAACAAGTTAGGTATGCTCATGTTGGGTTCTTCACTAAATAAACATTTTAAAGCTCATGAAAAGCTGAAATTTTACTTGCTAAGTAATGCTTTAGGATGCAAGAAGCAATTTTTCATTAGCTGCATTGTACTGTACCTGCAGTGTAATGTTTTTGTCATAATAGTGAGAAATAAATAAGAGATAAAGTTACAACATTAGCATTCAGTTAAAAAAAATAATAAAGGGCAGCATCTGAAAAAGCTGTTTTCTTACTGATGAAAAACTGAAAGGAATATTTGCCATTTTTATTAGTCAGACTATATGAATGGAGATTTAATTTATTATTTATATGTTGAGGAGACCACACAAGCTTGATCAGGGATTAACATATCCTTGCCATAAGAAGAGTGTAATTATAAGGAAGATAGTACTTATCAAAAATTTTACAGTTGAACAAAATGAATACAACAACTGAAAATAGGCAAGAAAAAAAAAAAAAAAGAACAAGATGAATAGCATATCTTGCCCTGGTAAGAGACATAAAGTGTATTAGAATATGAATACTCAGTTTCACTGATATTGAAACTGGATATTTGAACTGGGATTAATCTCAATTGATAGCACCACTAGAAGAGATATTGAAGCTAGTTAGGGATCTAAAAAACTAGCAAGACTCTGCTAATCAAGGTCTTACTTATAATCAACAGAACAAGAAAGGTCATCAGCTTTGAGGGTTGAGTCATGCCGTCTCTGAATTTCTTTTTTCCTGCCTTTTTTTTCCTCATAAACCACATAAAGAATCTGTGTGATTAGTTTCCTTTTTAAGGTTTTAACTTTTAAATAGCTATTGATAAAGGCAATGAATCTTATCCTTCCCATTTGTTGATTAATTATCCCCTAACTGGCTAATTTACTGGTGCTCTCATTATGTTTGATCTAACAGAATTTCAAAACCATAGAAGAAATTGATTTCTGGAGGTCAATATGATCCAGTTTGACTGTGATCCAAATTTTGTGCAGCTTTGTCATCATAGTAGCAACATCCTATTTTATTTGTTTCCTATTATATCTTGTAATTTTAGATTTAATTAAGGATGTGGGGAGGTTTACTTTAATTGTTGTTTGTACTGAATGCAGGTGTCCAGATGTTTGTAGTAGAAGGCTGCAGAGGTGGCCTCAGTGAGAGATGGCTGAAGCTGTCCCATGCTGGACACAGGCAGTTCCAGGCAGCTCCAGCAAACGCACTGCAGGGTACAGCTGAGCCCCACAGCCCCAAGCCAAGGTGGTGGCGCCTCAGGATAAAGACATTTGAGAAAGGGAAAAACAATGTAAGGCAGTGGGGGATGGGGGAAATGTGTGAGAGAGAGCTCTGAGGACAGCAGGGTCAGACAAGGAGGAGAAAGGGCACCAAACACTGGAGCAGACATTCCTCTGCAGCCTCTGGAAGGGACCAAAGTAGAGCAGTTATTCCCCTGGAGACCATGGAATATCCCATGTTGGAGCAGTTGGACAATTTCTGAAGGACTGCTGCCTGTGGACAGGACCCATATTGGAGCAAGCAAAACAAAGGAGGTGGAAGGAGCAGCAGATTGCTGCTGACCCCAATCCCCATACCCCATCCTGCCAGCACCGTCTATGGGAAAGGAGGTGGAGGGGCCAGTAAAGAAATAGTGAACTTGGAAAAGGGGTAGAGGAAAGGTGCTCTTTTACTCGTCTTTGTTTCTCACAGTCTTGAGGATTTAATTGGCAATAAATTTTCACAAAGTCAATTTTTGTGACGACACATCCATGTGATGATGCTCCGATGTGGAAGGAAATCTCCCTCTGTTTAAGAAAACCCATGAGCTTTTAATCTTTTCTTTCCCTGCTCAGTCAAGGATGTGGAGTCACAGAACATCCGGGTTAGATATCAGGAATCCAATCGAGGTTAATCC
Organism: Thryothorus ludovicianus; assembly: GCA_013397245.1. Classification (NCBI taxonomy): domain Eukaryota; kingdom Metazoa; phylum Chordata; class Aves; order Passeriformes; family Certhiidae; genus Thryothorus; species Thryothorus ludovicianus. The sequence continues at coordinate 217,498 of VZTB01003765.1, forward strand.
AGCACAATGCTAAAAAGAAGAGAGAAAATAGGGACTACCAACACATTTATTTGCTCAGTTTACTTATCTTTCTTGCCTTTATTTTGTTCTTTTCTTGAGGATCTAACCTAAAGAAAACAAGATAAATAAATTAAATTGAGCAATTCTTGTATTAATCTGTTTACTAACATAGAAAAATAGAAATTACCTAGAAATATATATGCAATGTGAACTTAAAAAGCTTCTGTTAAGGTGCTGAGTTTAAATTAATTTAGTTGTAACCTTGGAGAACTTTTGATTTTTACAGCAAGTTTTCTCAACAGTTTATTCTTTGAAGCTATACTGTTATTTAAGTGTGTTTGCAATGTTCTTTGAAATAAGTAACTTTTATAGACCCTACTAGACAGAATGAAACACAATACTGAATAATGTTACATGGGTATGCTTTATTACAACCCACCCCTCAAATTACAGAATCAGTATTGTGTTCCCTGAGAAATACTTCAAGGTAATATAAAGTTCAAACTAAGTTGTAACTTACAGGCTGGCAAGTTCATAAGTTTGCTCGCTGCAAATGTCATACTGTTTAGCCATGATATATCCTTAACGTTGCTATTTTCCTCCAAACATCCAAGGATTTTCTAGACCTTTTTTTTTTTAAATTTATTCTGTGCTGTTTAGAATTAAGAGAAGAAAAAGAATAAGGAAGAAATTTACCTGGCTGTGTTCCTAACCACTGCATTTGCAAAAACAAGCGAATAAGAAAAATTACGTATATCATCAGTGTATGTAAAATCTAAGTATCATCTTCCTTGATATTCTTCACAACATTTGGACTAACTAAATGTGATATCAAGGATTCAGCATGTGTGAAATTTAATTTAATAAGGGCTATACTGACTTAGATCTAAACTGTTCTGAGAAATCTCAAAAAATACTTCCTCAGAAACATACATGACTAACTTTAGCACCATGTAAGCTCTTTGTTGGAACTTATAGTGTACAAATTTGGAAAAATACATTTTAAGAAGGGCAGTTGTTTTTATTTAGATTCATAAATAGCTCAATTTGGTGGATTGATCAAAGTGTTTTTAAATGTAAAATTTCCCTTAGAACTAAGTACAATGCAGAGATAAGAAAAATGTAAATTTAGTAATTTAAAGGTCAAACCCATTATATGGCAGCAATCTGAATGTCAAATCTACCTTTTCCTCAAGTTTTTCCTATCTTTTCCCTCCTAATTGTGTTTGTCTAGTCTTTCACTTTGGCCTTTTTGTTTATTGCAATATGATTTCTCCATGGTTTCTTACCTTCCCTCTACTATCTCTTTTTTGCAGTAGTAGAAAGACAATAAGACTTGTCTTTTTCAATTTATTATTCTTCCTCTCATTTTTTCCCTGTTTCTTTCAGGAATGAGAAGTAGACTCTTAACAAAATACATTCAAGTATTTCTTTTCCTTTCCTGGAGTCATCCAAGCTATTTTTCATTTTTAGTCTCTGTTCTCATTAGTACATATATTAAGTAGCTTATGTCCTCATTTACTCTTTTACTTGTTTCATACTTCTCCTTATTTTGCAGTATACTTCCACATTGTTTCAAATTTTTTATTTTCATTCATTTTTTGATCAAGAAAAGAAAATTTCCAAGTCCTCCAGTTGAGGCAGGCTAACTTGCACCAGTACAGACTAAGCCTGAGTGTCATTGCTCTGTGAGTCAGACATGAGTCAGCAATGTATCCTTTTGGTGCCAATATACAGAGATATATTAGAAAAAGGATTACATTACACATCAAGGAAATGTCTGAACATCAGGAAAAGCCTTTCTCACTGTGAGGGTGACTGAAGACATCTGTTTGTGGAGTTTCCTTCCTTGCAGTTATCGAAAAGCCATCTGAAAATGGCCCTAGGCCCACACCCAAGAGCCTAGGTGTCTTTTCTTAAATAGGGGGTTAAACCAGATGACCCTCCAGAAACCCCTTCAAGCCTCAATGGTTTTGTGTTTCTATGGTCTTAGTCTCAAAACCAGGGCAGTAAGAACTTTTATAACTTTTAATGTGTAAAGCAGTATAAATTGGGAAAAAACCCAATATTGTTTGTTGTTGTTTGTGTTGATAGGAAGATATATTGGAGCACTTGAAGCTGGTTGGGTTTGGTGAGGATGGAGACTTGCAGCCAGATAAGAAAAGGTTTATATGTGAAGGTTCTTATGATCACCAAGGAACGCAGATGTATTTTGAAAAGAATGCACTGAACTGACTAATTGTGATTTTGTACCTGAAACAACCAAGATTTCACTATCCCTGTGAGACTTACTTTCTCTCCATTTCTGTAATTCTTGGATTGACTCAGTCATTGAAGTTATTTTTCATTCAGGAAATCATTTCCCCCCAGGCCAAGAAAGGGTTGGGTAATGATATATATATATCTTTCTTTCAATCACACCTTTCTGAATGGAAATATTGAATGCTGTCCATGTCAACATGCACACTGAGTTCAAATTAATGTCTGTGAAGTGTGGATAGTCAGGAGATGAGAAAACTGTGGGAAAACAAATTTCAAAGCAATCCTAAAGCTTTGGTTGAATTTGTGTTGGAGCTCATATGTATACCATGGTATGCAACATGGACCTGGGCTGAAACACTTCTCAGCTGTCTTGCTGAAGACATTGATTAAATCTGCAAGTGCACTTTCTGTTGGAAAACAAGCTCTGAGAGCCATTGGAAAGAAGGCTTTGGAAAGTAATGATATTGTACCCTGCCTGCATGATGAGACAATCAAAACTGTAAGGTACAGAAAAAACTGACAATTTTTTCCCACACTATGGACACAAATCATGACCAAAAGGAAAAAAAAGAATCAAATAATATTAACGTTTTAATTTGAACTTTCTTAAATGAGCTAGCAATCCTAATATCAAATATTGCTGAGGGGTTGACAAACATTTAACCCGAAGGGTGCCCTCTGCTTATTGACAGTATGACGCATGTCTCAACATCATTAACCCTTTTTCTCTGAACTCTGATCATGCTGAGTCTTAAGTATTAGCTTCAGTAGTAGACTGTAATTTTGCTTACAGTTAAGCAGTTTTTCATTTGTGTTACTCAGCTCTCTCAGGCTCTTCCGCGATGGGTGAATTGTGTCACGTTAAAACCATTAAGAGAATGGAATGATATTTTTATTGTCTTGGAAAGTGGTGAAGCTTCTCTATATATGTCTCACCTCACCGAAAATAATATTTATTGAGATTTTTAAAAAATAATGGAGTTTTTGATTAGGTTCTTTTTGTTTTTTAAGAATGATATTTGTATTTATCACATGGTTACTGCTAATTTAGTATACCCATAAACCATGGTGAGATCTCAATGTTTATTTGAAGTCTTTTTTATCTCTATATTTGCCTTTGTAAAATAGAGGATAATACCAGTTGAATCATAAAGCAAAATAATTGCATTTCTATCCTATCTGCTCATTCCTCATATAAGCTCTCTTCCATTCCTCTGTGTTCTCAGAAAGGATGAGAAAGATGAGTGAAGGAGTTCAGACAAATAGCTAAATCTACCACTGAATAAAAAGTAAAAAAATATCCTATGTTAATATTGTCATGTCTTCCAACACGGTGCATGAACATCTCTTTAAAATGGCTATATTTTTGTTTTGTTTTTGGTTGTAGCTTTTTATTCCTACTTATTTTAATTGGCCAGATTCACACCATCCTGAAAATTGCCCTTGATTATCAACAATTTCTTGGCAAGACAGGTGCACAGTGTGCAGCAGAGCAAGAGATGCAGTTCTAAGGTGAATTTTAAGTGACTAATTCCATGATATAAAACACAAAGGAGGAATTGCATCAAATGAAATGGTGACAAAATGAAGTTTTGTTTGCAAGTGAGAGTGGAAATGTAATAGAATACAGAGCAGCCAAAGGTACATACTGAATTCACAAAGAAGTGTATTATTTTATAAGCAAATTATAGGCATTTGTATTCTCAGCAAGTAATGGTGTTAATTGATATGAATTACCAAGGAATTAAAGTAGATGCCATGGAAATTCTTTTTATTTCACATCTCTGTTCTTGTGCTTGTCATGTATTCTGTAAACTGCAAAGATCTCCTTTCATGTAACCATTCAGACTGTACAAAAGGTCCAGAGCCTGCTTTGCAAATGACTGTCAAATATTTGTCAAAAATCTACTGATGTGTATTTTCCAGAATTAGGCAACACACATGGAAACTAAACCCTTGATGACATTCTGTATTTTTTTAAGTCAGTGTATTTTTAATAAAGATTTGAAATTGATTTTTTTTTTAACATTGTCTCCTTAATTCCCCATCCCTTTCTATCAGGATATCAAACAGCCCTTCTTAGCTGTTCATTGCCGGTTTCTGACTGTCCTTTGGTTTGTCACTCCATTCTACTAGGAAAAAAACCAAACAAAACCTTTCTGTCACAGTAAACTAGGGATAGCATGAAAGGGAGGCAGGATACATTTCAAAAGGGCATGAAAAGATATGCAAGAATCATGTATGAAACCATACATTCAGAAGCACGAAATTCTGATACAATCTATTCTTCCATCATGCTCTCATGCTCTTTAGACATTTAAAATAAGACTAATATAGCTCTAAAATATTATATAAAAAAGGGATAGTACTTCTAATACTCTTTTCATGGAGGAAAATAAGAGTTTGAAAGTAAAATACAGAAGCACAAGGTCACCTGTAGAAATGTTAATTCCTCATATGTCATCTTGCAGCCTAGCTTTTTGGGACAAGTTCTGCAAGCCATATTGACAAAAATCTGTTTTTGAATATCCTGGCCAGGAGCTGTTGTCAAAAGCATTTCCAAATTACTGTATCTACAAACTACTGAATTAATTGGGCATAATATATTTTTGGCATGTGACTTCATGAAATGTGGCATAATGTCATGAAACTGAACTTCACTATATGCAGAGGTGACAGTCTCATGGGAATATTTTCAGCTCTGAATGCTTGCAATTTGCCTTGAAAGTAAACTACTGGCTCTTGTTAATGCAGCTTGTTCTCTATCCCTCTTTTCCAGTAGCCAAACCTGATAAGCTGGGTTTGTTGGTTTTGTTTGTTTTTTTTTTTTTATTTAGATCACACTTTCCTCATAACTTAATAAGAAGGAAGCAATTAAGAATGTCCAAACAAAACTCTCAACACCCACTTAAAATATCTAGAAAAGCATCTGAAATAGCTGCAGTACCACAGCTAGATTTCAAATACCAAACGAATACATATACCTCTCTATACATGGTTATGTTTCATTTGTGTTCATGCAAACGTGTTCTTCTTCCTCTTTATGGACTTGCTGAAGTACTTAAGGCATAAAAAACACTTCTGAAACAAAGGACTGCGGACAATGATTAAAGAAAGACCCTAGTTTGATTTCAGAGCATAGTTTATAGCGCTAATAATTGCCCTTTCAGGATGGTGATCTCAACAATATCAATCCTATAATTTGAAAGCAAATTTTGCAACTGATGAGCTACTTCAGACATTGACTCTATTATCACTGTACAGAATCAATGGTTTATTTAACTGAAGTACTAAATTTCACAATAGTTCTTCTGTAAAACTTAAGAACATAATTCCTGAGACAGATATGTATATAGATGTTCAACTCAAGAAAATGATTGCTTTCTCCAAATGGATTACCTAAGAACAAACTTTAATAAATTCATTTTTAATTTAATTATGATTTAATATTATTTTTATTCACTATATAAAATTATTGTTAGAAAATTTATTTTGAAGAAACATACTCATTTTGAATACTTCCAGGAAATAACATTATCAAAGTAAATTGCTTTATCATTCCAATTTGAAATGTCAAATATTTCATTTTGAGGATGCAAAATTGCATCACTTCATGGTATTGTTTCAGATCATTTTACATCGTAAGAAAAGTCTTATATTCTATATATTGTATTTTTTACTATATTCTAATATTTAAGGAAAAATGTTAATAATTTGTGTTTTAAGATTAGACAAGTGTTGAAGTAATGACATTTTTCTAAAGAATGGTTATTTCGTTTTCCTACTAACTAAATTGTATACTTGCCTCTTTCTAAACTATAGTGATGACAGCACTTGAAAAGCACCAAGGTGAATCATATTTTCTTTCATAATTTTAATGATGCTAAACAAGGAGGCTCATAAAGTCACTGGTTTTTTTTGTTTGTTTTTTTTTCTCTTAGAATTGTAAGGAATGGAGAGTAACCATACATGACAACATGATGACCTTTGCAAGAATAGAATAAGGGATGAAGGGACACCAGCCCAACAGTTTCACACAAGTAAACAATTTGATACCACTGTATAGCATGTTACAGTCTAGGTTAGTAATAGTCTTACTACGTCCATTTCCTTTTCATTGCCAAGGTTTCCACGTGTCTCAAAGTGGTTTTTTTTTTTTGTTGCACATTATTATAAACTGTCTCAGAGGGCATGTATAGACATTTCAGTGAACAAGAGATGAAAACAAAGGCTAATGAGAGAGTAGTAAAGGCTGGCTTCATTTTTCGCAGCAAAGGTAAGTGTGGATGCCTTGATCCCATACGGGATTCCTCAGTAGGAAATGGGTAGTTTGCCCGCAATGTATTAGAGAACAAGAAGCCAAAAGAATCTCATATCTAAGAGGTACTGTAAAGAAAATAATATAAAATTTAAAGTAGCTATAGATTGTGGGATTGTCAGGGCCAAATAAGAAGAACAGCTGTCATAAACAAAGTATTTGATGATTTTAGCTTTATGAAAGCAGAAAATCTATCTTACAATTGTAACAAATGTAGAATGTGTGATGAATGTAGAAAGTGTAGACTCGTGAAATGTGTAAATCCAAAATAAGAGTCAGGTCATATATTTTTTACAGTATCCAAGCTTCTTATGAGGTGAATTGCAATTCTTTACAGTCATTAGAACTGCAGAAGGAATTAGAGCTTGTTCCTGTATATGAAAGATCCTAAAGTTACAATATATCCCATGGGATGACAGTTGCTGGATTAGAAATTTTAATATCATTTGAAAATGTAAAAATATACTTTCTAAAGATTGTCAAAGCACTCTTTGTCAAGCTTGTAATGTAAAAGCATCTTGTTTCTGTCCTGACAGCCGTGTGGAACTAAGTTGACGTTGTGGAAACCTTTTTGTGGGTAAAACACCTTTTTTTTGTATAGTTTTGTTATCAATATTGTTGTTTTTACTGTGCATTTCTTACCCCATTGTTTTTAGGTTTCAGTGAATTATCTCTATCCACAGTCTCTGCTTTTGTCCCTCTGTTATCAGAAAGGCTGGGAGTGGCCTCTTTGTAGTTTAATTTCCAGTTGGCATTAAAACCACCATAATGTGTAACTGCTAAAGGACTCAGGTATTTAAAAAGAAAAAAAGGACAAAATTGGATTGTCTGTTTCTTCTAAATTAAAACCTTTTTTCACAGGCAGGGAGAGAAAAGAAATAGAATGACATAATTGATGAAAAGGCATACTGGAGTCAGGATGAACCACCCAACCTTAGACCTACTCTAAAAATTATACTGATTCACTGAATATATTTGCTACCCATTATATATTATTTAAAAACAAGGTTAGAGATTCAGTCGTATACAGAATATTATACATAAGTTTAAAAACCTTTCCAAAGGCTACCTTTTCAGGTAATACCTGTAGGCACATGGTCATTATTACTAAAAATACATTAAACTGTGAGGCATTTTCATTTTTAACTGGATATCAAAAGGAAGGATCCTTTCCACTGTGTGTTGCAAACAAAAAGCCAGTTGAACCCTAAGGAGGATGAAGAGGAGGAAGAAGTGGATAATAGGATGGACAAAATTTCTGGCTGTTAGTGTGAGTAGACCAGGGAAGAAGGAAATTATTTATAGTTGCAAAAAAGATAAAAGCTCAGGTTTTCAAATGTTTTCTTAACAATTAAAAGGGCAATCCAGATTACTTACTAGGAAATAGCATATGAAAATTAAATCAAGGCTGAGGAAAGAGATTTGTGAGTCATCATGGTAGACGACATATAACTTCATATGGTGATAAGGCAGAGAGAACTAAAAATGAAGCTCTGAAGGACAAAATCTTCATAAGTGAGAGGCAAGTGGAAAACGACAGCCAAAGGATATTTTGAAGGAGAAGTTGGAAAGGGTGGGAGGAAATCCACAAGAAAATAGGGAAACAGAAGCTAATTAATGTTTTCACTGCTTTGCCAAGATTCTTCTGTTGGCTAGTATATTTGAATGAAATCTGGTTTTAACAGCCTGGAATTCACATGTTTACCAAGTTAATGAGTATAATATTGACATAGATCTGGACAAGAAAATCTATTGTCAGGGAAGGCTGATTTGGCAAGATGGGAATGGACTGATATTTCTGTCTAAAGATAATAAGTTTGTAGTATCTTGGTATTGTTTTCATTTGGTTTTAACATATGTAGCTATCAATAGCTACATAGATATCGATCATTGATATGTCCTTTACAGCTGCCATGTGCTGACCACTGCTACATGGATTCACTTTTGCCATGTGCTCTGCCAGATATTAAGTGGTTGCTCTTATATTATGCACTTGTTGCAGCTTGAAAATAAATTGATAGCATGGAGATTAACTAGACTTGGCTGCCAAAGCACATTCAGTCACAGATACATTTGATGTGTACATGAACTCTCTGCTTCACATCAGTCATGGGGAAGATACAGTTGGCTGAAATTCCCACAGTGCCTGGCAATTGGATACTGCTGTCACCATGGCTATCATTTATCATTAACTGGCTAGTTATAGGGAGACATTTAAGCGCAGAGTTTAACCAGGCCCAGCCCTCTACCAGAATACAGTTGTGGCCTGTCTCATGCTGCATGGCATATCTGCCAAGGCCAGGGCTCTGTTCTGGTATGGCATCAATCATTTGTCCTCATGTCTCTCTCCTATTCAGCTTTTTTTTGTATCTTGCCCATTTACGATACCCATTGTCTGCAACTGCTGTTTTATCTCTGAATAAAAAAGATGGAGCCTGACCTGAGCTACTAGTAAAACATAAAAAAAAACCAGTAACAATGTAGTGACTATGGGGTCCAGAGGAAGACTGCAAAGATGATCAGAGGGCTGGAGTACCTGTCCTTCAAAGTCAGACTGGGAGAGTTGGGGCTGTTCAGCCTAAAGAAGAGAAGGCTCCAGGGAGATATTATTGTGGCCTTTCAGTAATTGAAGAGGGCTTATGAGAAAAATGGGGACAAATTTTAGCAGGGAATGTTGTGATAGGAGAAAGGGTAATGGTTTTAAATTTAGATAATATCAATTTAGATTAGATATATGGAAGATTTTTTTACAATGAGACTGGTATAACACTGGCATATATTTCCCAAAGAGATGGGAAATATGGGATTTCCCCATCCCTGGAAACTTTCAAGATCATGTAGGATGCAGCTCTGAGCAACCTGATATAGTTAAAGATGCTCATTGCAGGAAGAGGGGGTTACTTGATGACCTTTAAACGTCCTTTATACCCAAACTAGTCTATGATCTTCATGTAAAGTTCTCTTCAATGTTGAAGTTTATGGAGGCATCTCATTTTACAGTATAATATAGTGTATTATGCTCTGTCATTGGTTGTTGTCTCAATCCTTAGATTGCCCAAAACATAAAGTAAAACATCTTAGAAAAATGACGTTTTTCTTCCCTGTTAATATAAGAATATTAGATTCTTCCCATTAAATTTCATTTGAGTTTTAGCAAAGATATTGATTTACCATTAATCACTGAACAAAGTTTAAAGAGCATCAAACAAAACTTTTACTATGAAGAATATTTCTTATGGCTTTGGACATTTCCAAATCTGACAAGAAATATAGGAACAAGCATCTTCAACTGCTTAAAGAGCTTCAGCAAGCAAGGAAGAAAATAGTTGAGGTACAGTTTTTGATAAAGATAGCTTGGTCTTTTGATATGACTGAGATCAATTCTCATAAATTTCAAAATGACTTTTCAATTCCTGGAAGAGCCTTGAGGGGCTCAGATTTACATCCTCCTAGTAAGAAGATACTAAAAACTGAGTTGTCAGTGTTTATTGTCTATCCTCCAAATCACTTACAAAGAGCTCTGAAAAAAGTGAAATTTAGAGTCCCATAAAACATTACAGGGATACCACCTTTAAATATTCAACTTAGATGTGTAGGAGCTCAAGTTTCTACATTTCTACATTAAAAGTTTCTAATTAAAATAGTAGAGAAATTTCTATACTTGGTGATGCATTACATCCCTTTGTGGTTTCTCTTTTCTATTAACTGTATAGAAACTTGGATATTTCCATTTTTTACTTAGATATAATGAGATGAAACTGAACTGTAAGGGTCTGATTTTTAAGTGTGATAGGTTAATTTTCTGTTTTTTTAGACTGAATTTAGATTTTAAAGGAAAATTTAGAAAGGTAGTAATGGTTTTGCATATGCCTATATATTCTTTAAAACAAAATTATATACTTTTCCTGTGAAAAGTTTGTAATGAGACCCATATTTCTGTCTTCTCTCCATACAGTTTTTAAGCTCTGTTCTTAAAAATTCTTAGCAGTGCCCTTTTTTCCATTATTGTTTTAATTATATTTCTACTCATTCAACATGAGAACTTAGGCTAGCAATGAATGTGCTTCAAGAACTCACCACCTAAAGTCACATCTAAATTTAAAGCTCTGTAAAAAGCTCCATAAGAAAACCATCATGAAGAGAGCTTATGAAGAAATAAAGAAAAACTTTCTAAAAATTACTGCTGAGGAAACTTATAAAGATCATGCTGAGTGATAGGTCAAAAACCCCAACCCATTGACAGCTGCTCGAGTTAGGAAATTCACTTATCCTGGTAGGCAGCTACTTCTCTTCACTTACGCCTTTTGACACGGTCCTTTTATGTCATTTGGACGTATTCTGTAAGGTGATACAAGGGGTAAACTTTTCCTGGGCTTATCTGGATGCAGTGGAGGTGTGAGGACTTGTTACTGCTTAATAGGCTACTTGCACTCAGCATCATCTGAAGCAAAGTGAAGGTGAGAAGAGAGTCAGAGTGCCCCAGGTAAATTCTGTTTAGAATACTTGACTGGTAGGACACTGCAAATACCAGATATCCAGCTAAGTCCAGGTGAGAATCCGGGTAGAGAAACAATAGCCTAATGGCCAGCAACAGATGCTCAAATACGAACAAAACTTGCCCATTGTAGTTTTTGGAGATAAAAAAGAGTAATCTAAGCTCTGGATACATCTGACTTTTAACTGTAGGCAGGGTAAAAATGAGCATATATATTCA
>VZTB01003767.1:0-32087 GCA_013397245.1 Thryothorus ludovicianus
TTACTCTGAAATGTCTCTTACAATATTTATTCTAACTCAAAGTGGGACATTATCTATATGTATTTGTCTGTGTGTACATATATAAAATATGTATTTAAGGGAAGCAGAAAATGTTATTTAAGTAATGATGAAAAAGGCTAGACAGCATTTAATTCTCAGAGAGAATATCTTTTTTCATAGGTGATTAGCAACTAATGTTTTTCTTGGACTTCTATCATACATTTTAAGCTCGGATCATACTAGTAGATTCTGTCTTCAGACTGGTTTAAAAGTATTCCTCAGCTCCTCTCTCTTTCCCTTTAAAAGTAATCATTGGTAACAAAAAATTCTAATTACAGAACCTGGGTTCCTGTGCTGACTGAAATTCAATGCAAGATAGCTGCCTTGACTAACGCATGATCCCCCCCAAAAAAATAATTTAGCTATGTTGATGCTGCAGTGGTAATTGCAGTAAAATGAAAGAGGGGGAGGTTTCCTCAAAAAAGCAAATATGTATTTCCTGAAGCACTTAATACATAAGCAGATGTGTGAAATTAAGAAGATTTTTACTTTCCTAATTTCAGAAAGCTCCCTAGTTTTCACATTTCCACAGCCACATTTTGCTCATTTTAAGGAAATGTTGTAATCAAAAAAGCCAAATTATATTTGAGAAATTGTAGGGAAACAGGACTCCCCAATTCTGAACACAAAAAAGATGATGTGGATTTCTACACACAGGTAAGAGTAAAATCATCCTGTTTCACCAAGATGTGTGTCAATAGCTACTGTTTAGAGAACTGCTTTCTCAAAATGGACCTGCCTTATAAATGCTTTTGTTAGTCATCTTAGAATAACGAGCTGCTTGGCAATAAAATAGGTAGTTTAAAATTATGAGACATTCTAGGATTTTGTGTGGTGCAAAAAAAGGGGAAGAATGGGGAAAGATGCTGTGAAGATGGCCACTGCCAACAGAGTGTTAACCACCTATGGTAATAGCAGTTGCACTCTCAGTGAAAGGCTGATGGAGACCATCAAGTGGAGAGGGGAAGAAAAAGGGTTCTTGATGAAAACTTGATGGAAATAATAGAAGCTATGTTAATATATATAGGTAAGAGATAGGATGAATTGAAATACATGTATTTACTATTTTAGCTTTTGTAAACAGCAATCGAACATTACAACAGGGGTTTGACAAAGCCTACATATTTTGATTTTGCCGTTAAAAAGTGTAGAGTAATTTCAACATCTGATCATTTGTGTTTATTCTCTTTTGTTGAAAAAGGTGTTAACAAGTGGCAAACTTTAATCTACATAATTCTAGAAACAAGACATTCTTTGATAAGAAGCAGATTTCCTCTCTTAATATTCTTATTTTTTAAAAATGTAACGAAAGAAAATTAACTGTGGGAGAATCTTCAATGAGCCTGATAAAAATAAGTTGATACAGGGCAAAGAATTGCTCAGTCATTCTTTTTCTTCAATCTTAAAAGGAAATACTTGGCTTAAGAACACCAGGTAGGAAGGCCAGCCCAAATCTAGCACATAGAAGACATCTTTCTAGAAACTTCAAGGAATGGTGAAGAAATGTCACAATCCTCCAGCAAAAATCTGTAACCTGTTTCCTCACAAAAATCCAACAAAAATAGTCTAATTAGTGGCAAATAGCAAACCCCTCTTAGTCTCTTACACCATAGGAATAATTCATGCTCTGGAATCTGAAATCACTCCACAGCCACTAGCTATGCATCTAACCAAAAATGCTTCCTGTGAATCTTGGCTAGACATGCATTGTGCAGGCAGAATGTGCTGTTGTAATCAGGAGTGAAACAGAAGAACAATGTCTTATGCCAAAGGCTGACCCTGGAGAGCTGAGTGGTGGCTGTTAGGATGAGAAAGGTGGGAAGGGTGAAATTAATTGTGGTCTTTAAGAAGGGGTTGCCCCTGTCCTGTGGAGGGTTATCCTCTGACTCAGACCCCTCTTGTAGACACAGAAGTACTTAATTCACTTTGAAAGAGTCAGAATGAATCTAAATTGCTTTTTCTCTGTTCTTTGCAATCTGCTACAGTGGACTGTTGCCTGGTTTTCTTATCCTTAAATTCACAACACCCTGATTCATTACAAGATGACACTGCAGAATGATGTCCATCTGCCCCTTGATTTTTGAAATTAAGGTTTAAAAAAGCATAGTCTGTCTTCTAAAGTCTTCTCATGGAGACCCAGGGGATTACAATCCTCATGGGATGGTTGTCTGCCTGCATCATACAGCAGAATCGACTGCTATTCAATCTGATAGATGTAAATGGTGCTTGCATCAGTCTTTCTGTTCCAGAAAAATAATGGGATCTACACACACTTCTGTCAGGGCTTTGCTTATTTTCGATAATAATGTCCAGGACAAAGTAGATTTTTTTTAATTACATAAGACTTCCATGGAGGTATTTAATATAAGGTTTACGTCAGACTAGAATATTAGCAGCATTTTGGTGATTGTTCTAAGCTCCACATTTTTCTAATGTCCTTGATATTACCAATCATGCACATTTATGCATGATTCTCTATTGACTAAAAGTAACACTACACATATCAGGGTGTCATTTTCTTTCCCTTCCTCTATAGATCCTCTTCACAGAGACTTCCATGAATGAAGAGTTCAAAGGATTGTCAAATCACTTAAAATGCACAGCCATATGTGTAATTTCCTCTCTTCTGAATAATTGTCTATAGCAGCACCTCTCTTTCATAATATTACATGAGACTGTATATTGCAATTATTTAGCCAAAAGTTAAAATTGCTGCCAAGATGATGTTACTGTCATACACCACTTCCACATCCCTCTGATGACATTGCTCCCACAAGGACAGTGTTGAGACCAAACCTGTCCAACCCAAAAGATTCAGATGTTTAACAATGTGAGCAGGAGTCCACCCATTTACCAAGCAAGATGAATTCTGTTACACATAGTGACACAAAAGTAGTATAGATTTATCCATACTAATGCAGTGGAATTCAAACCTCAGAAACACTAAAGCAGTCTACAACCATAGTACTGATTCAGTTCTGAAATGTAATATTAAAGAGAAAGTATTACAATCCCACAATAAGCTGAAGGTGATTCCAAGAAGTAAGTTTGTTAAAAATAGATATATCATAAAAGATGATAGGCAGATAATTATTTCAAAAAACTCTAAAACCTGAGTTTCAGATTAACCACAAGCCTAATTTTCTATCTAACAATTACCTCACCCAAAGCTGATTTAATAATTTAAAATTCATAAAGTAAGCATCTCAGACAAAGCAATAGCGCATCTCATAAATAGCGATACCACATATATTCAAGCATATATGTATCATTTTAAGCCATAAACCAATATCGTGAAACTCTATTCTATTTTTCTTTAAATTTGCCTATATGTTAAAAAAATAAGATATCAGAGCCTCAGTTTTAAGTTACACTGCAAGTTAAATATAAAAAAGATGATGTAATGAAATTAGATGTAAATCTAGAGTTACAAAAATCCAAACATTAATTCAGTGAAGAAAAATTACAGCATTTTCTGGGATCAGAGATAACTTTGAATGTACAGTAGTTCATTTGTTAATGAATGCAGAATAGCCAGGAAATAAGAGACCTGTTTCATTATGGCTGCCCCATAGTTACTCTAACCCTTATATTGCAAGAGCATGAAGAGAATAAAAACTTCTTAAGCTGGTTGTCCTTTACTCTGAGACAGGATAATCTTTGAGAAACATTTTACGGTGCATCTTTTGAAGAAAAGTGCATTAGTCTTTCCTGAAAAAACATTTGGTTGACCTTGAAAATAAAGCATTCATGAGAAGTATGAGCAGAAGTTTTCATTATTCCTTAAGCCCTCCCTTCAGAGAAACAAAAAATTCCTGCCTCCATTGCAGCTCCACAATACCCAGTTGCCAAGCAACTGATCTTTTATGGTGGATCTCCATGGCAACTGATGTAAACAAAATCATAAATCCCATTACCTAACTAATACTAAGGCTGTGCTATAAAAGGAGAAAGAATCATGCCGAAGTTTAAAGACATAATATATGAGTGACAATGAGATTAAAACAAAAAAAAAGAAAGCTGTTGCTGAAATACTGTTAATATGGTTTTTCTTACCAAACTTTCTCATTTTACATTTTTCTGAAAGCCATTCCAAATTTATTTTCTCATAATTTAGTAAGTGCATTTTCAGCATAATTATGCTGCACGAGGAAACCACTACACTCGACAGGTAAAGACAGGTAAATGTGCTGTCACCACTAAGACCAGCCTGCGCATGGAAGAATTGTGCTAACATTGTTATAGTGAATTGAAGAGCCTTTAGGTAGACAAAACATAGCTGAAGTTGACTGGTAAACTAGGGTGGGTAAGCAGGTTCCACCATGCTTGCCTATAAGAAAATCAAAATTGAAGTTACAACATAAAGTTCATCTTTGCTCCCAGTGAGAAACTCAGGCTGGTCAGAATCAGGTCAGAATGGAACACAAGTTCATGGACTCCTCAGGAGGGTCTTGCAGCAAAAAGTCCAGGACAAGGCAAAGACCTGAATCGTGCATGCAGCATTTTCTTTAACTCGGTGGTTGTGCGTCTAACACCCATTTGGACACCCATATCAATACATCATTTTAGCAGAGTCCTTTAAAGATAGAAACAATGAAATTTTGCATTTTTGACTGGAAATAAGTGTCATTTGCATTTGTTTGCTGTACTTAGTCTCTATTTATGTTTCCCTGTATGTCACAGACAGAAAACGTCCGAGGCTTTTCTCTTCTTAAATACCTCTTTCTGGATAAACACTGTCTTGTAAATACCTCTTGGTGTGTGCACTCACAACCTCCCCTAAGATGGCATCTAGTTAGATCACTATGCTTTTTGTTACAAGGCATGCATCTAAAAAGTGATCCATAACTGGAACTTTAGTGACTGAGTCTATTTTTAAATATGATCAGCTCTCAACATTTTCAAATACAAAGAAATCAACCCCCACACACACCTGTGCATTCTCTTTTAAATCTGACCATAGCATTTCCTTCTTGAGTAGTGTGTGTTCAAGTTATGCTTCCAAGAAGAAAAAAAATTTTGTACCCAAAATATACATCATACTTTTCTTATCTGAATTTTCAATGCAGATGAATTTTAGAAACAAGTATATGATTTGTGTTACATATTTAAATTTCTTTTTTTTAAGTATGCAAAAGTTAAAACTTACGACTACAAACTAGTAGTAGTGGCAAGGGTGTTACAGTTTGGAGTACATACAAATTATTCTAAAGTACTAACTATTCCTTATGTGAACACCTGTAGTCTTTTGGGAACAATATACATTAAAGGATTTTGCGTGGAACCGGCAATAAAAAAAGGAAAATTGTTATTTATGGACATCTTCACTGGAAGAGTTTGTGGATTTCTTCTGTCCCTTATCAGCTCAAAGTACTATCTTTTAAAATTGATTGCTGAATGATGAAGCGAGGACTGAAGAATCCATATATTGAACTTTAGATATGTA
Source organism: Thryothorus ludovicianus (assembly GCA_013397245.1). Classification (NCBI taxonomy): domain Eukaryota; kingdom Metazoa; phylum Chordata; class Aves; order Passeriformes; family Certhiidae; genus Thryothorus; species Thryothorus ludovicianus. Next base: position 5,507 of record VZTB01003767.1, read on the forward strand.
TATTCTAGGTCAAACATTATACTTTTCAGATACATGTTACTGTATTGTAGAATTCCATAGCTCAAATCAGATTAACCAGTACATTTCTCTTAGAAAAAAAATAATGTACCTGTCATTTAATATTTCTTTTAGAGAGAAAAGCCCTTTTAGAAATGTTAAGTGAAATTCACAATCGTCCTTGCTAATGATAATTAAGTCCTTTAGAAACTGTCTAGCCTCTAAAAACTTGTTTTTATAGTAGCACAAACATACCAGAAATTCCCTGAAGTACCTCCCTACATCTGCCTGCATGAAGAATCTGGGTCTTTTTGTTAGAATATTTTAGGGTTTGTGTGGTCTCCCTTTCTCAGTTAAATTACTCTCTAATTGCTTTACAAATACAGTTTGAGTTAGAAAAGAATTGGAAGAGCAAATCCTTAGAATCATAGAAAAATAGGATCACAGAATCTTAGAATCAGGGAATGGTTTGTGTTGAAAGGGTGCTTAAAGATCATGTAGTTCCAGCTTTTCTGTCATGGGCAGGGACACCTCCCACTAGACAAGGTTGCTCAGAGCCCTGTCCAGCCCAGCCTTGAACACCTCAAATGATGAGGAGACCACAAACTCTCTGGATAACCTGCCTCACTTTCCTCACAGTAAGGAATTTCTTCCTAATATAAACCTAAAACTGCCTTCTTTTAGCCTTAGGCCATTTGCCTTATCACTGCTTTTATTACAAAATCCCCCTCCAGCCACCTTCTAGGATCCCTTTAGGTTTTGGAAGGCCATCATGATCTTCCTGGAATCTCTTCTTCAGATTGAATAACCCCAACTGTCTCAACCTGTTTCCACTGTCCACGTGGAGAGCAGTGACAAGTGCTGTCCTCAGGGGTCAGTACTGGGACGGGCACTGTTCCACATCTCTCTTGGTGACACGGACAGTGGGGTTGAGTGCACACTCAGCACGTTTGCTGTTGACACCAAGCTGAGTGGAGCAGTCAACACACTCAAGGGAAAGGATTTAATCCAGAGGGAGCTTGACATACTNAGTCAAGACACTCAAGGGAAAGGATTTCATCCAGAGGGAGCTTGACACACTTGAGAGCTGGGCCCCTCATGACGTTCAACAAGGCCAAACACAGGGCTCTGCACCTGTAATAGAACAATCCTAACCCTAGGCTGGGCAGAGAATGGATCAAGAGTAGTCCTGATGCTGTTTGTGGAGGAAAAGTTCAATCTAATTTGGATATATGCACTTTCAGCCCAGAAATCCAATTGTATCTCAGACTGCATCCAAAGCAGTGTGCTGAGTAGAGTGAGGGAAGGGATTCCACTCCTTTGCCGTGCTCTGGTGAGAGCCTACCTGGAGTGCCGTGCCCAATTCAGGTGTCTCCAACACAAGAAGGACANATCTCAGACTGCATCCAAAGCAGTGTGCTGAGTAGAGTGAGGGAAGGGATTCCACTCCTTTGCCGTGCTCTGGTGAGAGCCTACCTGGAGTGCCGTGCCCAATTCAGGTGTCTCCAACACAAGAAGGACAAGAATCTTTTGGAAGGAGTCCAGAGGAGGCCACTAAGTTGATCAGAGGGCTGGAACATCTCTTTTATGAAGACAGGAGAGTAAGAAAGAGAGTTGTGGTTGTATAGCCTGGAGAAGAGCAGATTCCATAGACACATTTCAGCAGCCTTACAGTTGACTGCAACTCTTTGAATACGACCATCTGGCAAATTCCTAATCATCCAAGTGGTCCACTGAACAACTCCACATTTTTCCAGTTTGAGTAAAAGATGAAATGTAGGACAACGCCCAGTGCTTAGTTCAAGGCCAGGTAGATGACATTTATTGCCCGTCTTTCTTCCATCATTGACATAACTCTGAAAGCCACCAAATTTGTTGGAAACCTCCTTATTTTTCTTGTGTTCTTATTACTTTTTTATAATGAAGCTCATATTTCCCACTCTTAAAATCAGTCGGAATTTCATCAAACCACCATGACTCTTCAACTATAATGGGCAGTAGCTTAGTCACTTCCTTGGCCAGTCCCTCAGGACCCTCAGATGGATCTTATCAGGTCCCATGAACTTGTGCATCTTCATGTTCCTTAGATGTTCTTGAGCCTGATCTTCTCCTCAAGATCTCCTGGTCTTGAGCCCGTTCTTCCATTTCCTAGCCCCTGCTCTCTCCTTCTGCTACTTGGGCAGTGTTCTTGGAGCACTTGCTGGTGAAGATTGAGGCAAAAAAGGCATTGAGTACCCCAGCCTTCTCCATACCCTAGGTAACCAGGTTTCCTGTATCTTTCCTGAAAAGACTCACATTTTCCCCAGCCTTTCTTTTGCTGCTCATATAGCTAAAGAAACCTTTTTTATTATACTTGATTTCCTTGGCCAGATTTACATCTGCCAGTGGTTTAGCTTTTCTAACTATCCCCTTGGCTGTACAGACAATTTCTTTGTATTGCTCCCAGGGTATCTGGCCCTGTTTTCATCCTCAGTAATCTACCTGTTTGTGTTTTAAATTTGTTCAGGGTCTCCCTCTTCAGTCATGAAGATCTCCAGGGCTTCTACCTGATTCTCTCTTTGCAAGGATGCATTACTTTTGAGCTTGGAAAGACCAATACCATCCCTCCAATACCATCCCTCTCTCTCGGGCCTCTCCTCCCTTCTGGTCTCTGTCCATGGCACTCTACAAAGGAGATCCTTCAAGAGGCCAGAGTCAGCTCTCCTAAAGTCCTGCATATTCATCTCACTTCTTTCCCTTCTCATTGCCCCAAGAATCTCAAACTCCACTGTTTCACAGTCACTGCAGCCTGGTCTGCCCTTGAGCTTCACACTCCCTACCAGGCTCTCCTTGTTGGTGAGAATAAGGTCCCGCTTAGTGCCTCTCCTCCTTGACTCATCTTGGAGAGGAAATTGCCATCAGTGCATTCCAGGAACATCCTAGATTGCCTATGCTCTGCTGTGTTCTCCCTCCAAAAGGAGGTTGAAGGCTGCTGAAGTCCCCCATGAGGATCAGGGCTTGTAAACATGAGGCTGCTCATATACCTCTGTAGAGGGCCTCATCAGGCTCTGTCTCCTTGGTCAGGCAGCCTGTAGCAGACCCCCGCAATTAAATCACCTGTCCCTGCCCTCCCTTCACTCCTGGGCCATAAACTCTCAGTCAGCTCATCATCCACTCCCAGGTGGAGGTCCAGGCACTCCAGATGGTGCTCTATGCACTCAAGATAGTACCTTCTGACTCCACCTGGATTTCTAACCACAGCTGTGATGGATGAAGATTTTTCTGGCATTATGTAAATAACCTTCCACCTTCATAAATCAGTAAGAAATTATAATAAATGGTGTTGAGTTCTGTACAGGAAGTAGCCAAATACTTATGTTTCTGCTTGCCTTCATATTGTTTGGATGAAAATAATAATAAAGGCACATAATACCAATCGGCAGTTCCCTATATCACAAAACCACCACAGAACTTGCAAAATTCAACACTTTCTGTGTGAGCCAGGACTGGAAATATATTGATGCTGTAGATCACATATTTATCAACTGGCTTTGCGCAACAAATGGCTATCCTTTTTCAGACTGGCCAGAGCTAAAGGACTACACCTTTAAGTAAGTGTGGCGATTAATAGTTAGAGGTCTCAGTCCTGAATTCAGATTAGTATTATACTCTACACCAGCTTCTAGTTTAACTGTAATATCTAGGAATTAAGTGCTTGCATCAGTACCTCTGCTCATCTCTCCTGTGCTGATGCACATGAATTAAGAGAACAGTAGGACAAGAAACTGGAAGACATAGTCTAAACAATGGCGAGTGAGGCATTCAGAAACATATGCATTAGGTGGAAAGCCACACCATCAAAAACTCAGAGGTTCTTACTGTTTTCAAAATTGTGAATTGCTAGTCTTCGTAAGAAGGTATGTTTGTTATTTTGGTTGACTCAGACTGCAGTCAGGAATGTCTTGATTTCTTCATATTCAGGACAATGTTGCATGTTCCTGCTCATTTAACTTGGAAAAATGCATTGACTTCATGTGAAGGATGCTTGAAGCAGGTTGTCACCTTTTCTGCTGCTATTAACCCCTCCACCAAGAGAGATCATTGGGTCCTACAAACAGATGAGTAAATAATGTAGTAGCAGATCCTTCTACCTTGCTGTAAGGTCAAACTGTGTGCTGTGTGCCACTCCCCAAAACCTCTTTTCTTCCCATTAGTAAAACAGCACTAAATTTGCAACGTAAACAGAGAAGCATCCATGCATACTGGGGACATTCATTGGAATTGGCATGTGGCTAATTCTTTTGGTGGATATAACATTTCAAAACCCAACCTGAAACAGGAAATATTTCAGCCTTCCAGTCCCAGTGCAGAAGGCTGAGAAGGACAGATTAGGCTGTCTTTCTGCAGAGCTGAATGGCTCAAGCCTTGTATGACTCCTGAGTGCTCAAGTGCAGACCTCACAGGCAGCTATGTGCATGTGTGTGTGTTGAAGGTTCAGAGGATTATATAATTTGACATCTGTGCCCCAAACCTGGCTGTACCAATGCAAATGTTTAGGAAAACCCTAAATAAATAGCTTGTCTTTCAGGGAAGCCCCAGGTTCATCCCTGAAAACACTAATCATGTCCAAGTATTTCCTTACAACTACCCAGCTCATCAGAAAATCCCACATGACCAAATATAGAGCAAATGAGCAAAAAAGATTTGTAGAAAACTGTAATAAAGATTAGCAACTAAATTAATTCATACCCTTTTGACATGTTCATTGTAATTACTCAAATATTTTGTTTGAAGTCGTCAAAGAGATTTTAAAAACAGAAATTATTTTTGTCCTTTTTTATCAATTCAGTCATATAAGAAATAATTTTTATGTGTTGTTTACAGACAGATTTAAACTATAACAGTAAGACTTCTGTAAACTCAACTTCCAAATGCAACCAAATTGACACCTATATGTGATCATCTAACTTCCTGGATTTCAAGGAGTTAAACCATATTCTTACTCTCGTGGTAAAATAGGTTTTGCTACAGCTCTGGACCTTCTGCCTGAGGATGTAACTATGGTCAGTAGCAGAAATACCATGTTAATAACATAAGCTTTACTTACAGTCTTCACAAAGTTTCAACTTGTGAAAACCCTCAACTTGTAATTCAGTATAGAGACTATATATCTGTACAGCATCACAAAATACTGTTTAGACTCTCTCTTTAGGATTAATTATGCCTCTCTGATGCAATAGAGTACACTGCTTATTTTAATTTGTTGTTATATAACATCAAGCTTACCTCTAGAAAGTTTCTCCCAGTGTCTTCTAAGTACTTTTATAATTCTCATAAGTCTTTCTAAGAATATTTGCCCCTTTTAGCAAGGGTATTAGATGAAAATTAATGGAAATCCTTGTGCTCTAATCACACAGAATATATGCTATTTTATATTCAAATGGCAGTATCTATTCTGAACAGTCCAGAGAACAAACACTTCCTACATAAATATTAGAACTCATCTTTTATGTCTCAGAGATGGACAGAAGAGGGAGTGGTTTGCCATCATCTTTTTGTTTTTAAGAGTTTTTGCCTAATCTCAAAGAGTCCTTTTAGCAACAAAGTAAAGATGTTTTTGACCACTCTTTCCTATAAAGCTCAAGAAAAATAGAAAGCAAGGTAAAAGGAGCAGACAAAATTCACAGGTCAATGTTTAAATACAGAAATGAACCAAATGTCTCTGAAATTCACAGCATACAGCTAAGCTCTCGAATACCACTGCATTTGATTTGAGGAGAACATGGAGGGTAAAGCGTAGCCTAAAGGTGATTGTCACAGAACAAGTATTAATCTCCAGAGAAATATATCACACCTACCATCCAAATAACACAGGCAGACACACAATAAAACCATGTGGTTCCCAGATTAAGTAAGGTTAAAATATAATCTGTTTCTTCCAGCACTTCAAGTGATTTGATGTAAAGGAGGTGAACTATTTAACTAAGATGAATAACAGTGAATACTGGTAAAAATCACAAACAATCAAGAAAACATTTTTCATAATTGTAACTCCACTCCAGTCACTCATAGGAAGTGTTCCCAGTTCTTCCCAAAAATGGGACCTGTACAGCAGAGGTACTGGCTTTGTCACACTTAACAACAGCTTTCCTGTTTCTCTTCCCCACTGTACAAACATTAGCACATTTTTTCCCTCCATTCTAACATGTCGTTCTACCATCTAATTTTATGTCTGTGTTTGGCTAGAGCATCTCTTGCTCAGTGTTGTTGGCAGCCTTTCTTGCTCAGGCATTATAATTAAGTAAAAGTGATCACACTAATTTTCAGTTACGATAGACTTCCTTATTTCTTTTCAGACTTGCTGGAGGAATACTGGTACACACAGCTTTGTCTACATTTTCTATCTGTAGCGTGTCATGTAGCAAGATAAGACCTTATCCTACAGTCTTCCATGAAGAAAGTCTCTCTCTATGCTAAGAATGAACGAAGTGTATTGACTAGACTCATCTTAAGCCCACTATAGCTTAAGCTGTATTTGCTTTCAAAAGCTTCTGAGGGCAAGAACCTTTTCTTCTTTATCCCTCCTGCACACCTGCATAGTTTCTTGGTGGTACGAGCAATGTTGGGACATGAGAGAATACCGACTGAGTGTGAGGCTAAGAGCTTAGCAGGATTTAAGAAAATATTTCATATTTATATATATATATAGATAATCAGACCATCCAAAGGTATTTTAAACAATGTAAAAATTAAAGGAATATATCTTAATTCTTAACTTCTGACAGCAACCATGACCTACTTAGTACTCACATAAAGATTTTTACCAGTGTGTAGATTACAGCAAAGTTATGTGACTAGTCTACTGTTGCAGAAATGCAATTCCTATATTCTTTATTGCTGTGCAATCAGGCCTGCTTTAATTGCATCAGAGCCAGACTACAGTTTGCCACATAAAAAAATGGATACTATTCTATCTTGAAGAACTGTTATACTTTGGATCTACTAAACCAGTAAGGTTTTGTGCAGAAAATGTGGCATAAGTGAATGTGTTAAGTATACTGAAAGTATAAGAATATTTACATTTTTCACAGAGGAAAATGAGTCGTTCTGACATTTTTTTGGTGCTAAATTCTAAAAGCCTCCTGCTCTCTTCTATAAACTGTCGGATTAGAAATAAGGCAAAAAAAACCCAAGCAACAGAGTTAAGAAAAATTCAGCATGGAAAAGAATTACACTATTTCTCAGAGTCACAAATAACAAATATGTGGTTTTTTCAAAGACGTTCAACTTCAAAGATATTCTGTGAATTATGACTGTTGAAAGTAAATTAGATTACAAAATCTTTTTTATTTTTCTGTGCTCCCTCTCTAAAGAAGAGGGAAGCCAGAACTCATGAAAACACAAGTTTCAAACACCTCAGAGAAATGCTTGCATAAGGCTTATTTATCTTTTAACTAACATTTGTTAACCATGGATTAGTGGAACTGCCTCTTGTAATTATGGTTGCTGTTCCATTTGTGGCTATCTTCACGAGGCCAGTGAATCTTTAAATTACAGGCTGACCACCCGGGAGCACAAGTATTGAATCAGCCACATCTCCATAGGCACCACATTTGGATGATTATCCCGAAAGATGACATGCTAACACACACATACACAACAAAGAAGGTTTATGCTCACAGCTTCAGAGTCACTTTCAGTCCCTGTAGTGGCTTTGAGTTCAATAAAACCAGGGTGGCCCCTGACATAATGTGTTCCTATTTAGTATGGGGTAAATCGCTGTTGAAGATAGTCTTTGTTAAGCATCGGTCATTCTGACAGCCATCACAGCATCCTTTGGCTGTAACTCAGACACTGAGCTGCAACAGGGACTAGGAAGCTGGACCAAAGAAAAAACATTTGGTTTGCTTAAAGGTTTGTTGTATACATTTGGTTTACTGTATACATTTGGAAGTGACACATATGTTTTATGTGTACATCTGTAGACAAACATACACATAGACACAAACATATACACAAATGTAACAGTTAGGAAGAAAACATAAATATTCTTTGTTCCTAGGAGTCTGTACAGTCAAAGAAATTCTAATGTGTGTTTGTTGTTTTCTTCAGTAATGCCTCAGGTCTTACCATTCAAATCACCACTTCCAAGATAAGTCTCCATGATCTTTATTGCATGGAAATTCATCTTTCAGCCTTAATCTGTAGTCCCTTAGGATCAGATCACAGATCTAATTCTCGAAAATCTGAGTCCAAAGAAATTCAGTAAGCCAGCAAAAAACGTCAAGAGATTGTGACGAACCAGCCTTCCTTTCCCATATCTCCACGGAGTTGTGCTGGCATCAGAGTCCAAGAAGGACTTGTAAAGAAAGTTATTCCATCTTAAATTGAAGTTTATGGAGGCCATTTTATAAATACACACAAATTTTTGACTAAAGGCCCTTCTGCAAGCCTTACAGCAGATCTGTTACTTTGTTACCCAGGGCACAATTACAGGCAGAGAAGAAACATCATTCAAAACCAGCTCTCTTCTTCCAGAAAATTTGCTCTCATATATCCGTTGTCCAATAAATAATTCCTCTTGAATAAAATGTCAGAAAGAGACCCAACATCCTTCAGATATCCCATCCTATGTAAACAGAGGCAAGGAATCTGGCTTTTAGTTTGTTTTTCACTCCTTGTATACTGCATAAATGATATGTGTGTAATATGTACACATTTATAGATATATTTTGATGGCATCTAGGAATTCAAAGAGGATTTGGCTTCCCCTTGTACATGTCATTATATAAGCACTCTTTTATAAGGTGGTCCTTTCCCCAGAGGACTTACAGCATATCTAAATGCTATGCCAACGGATGCCTCACTCTCTATTCAAAGTTAGTTATCAAACAATTGTCAAATTACATAGAAGCAATGCACATCTGAACCAAAAATGTTTCAAAGCAGAGAGTTCCAGGTAGAAAGTGTAGACCTGCTGTTACTTTTACTTTGCAAGTACAATATGTACTCTGAATTGTTTCTAGAATGAGTAAAATTTGTCTTCTGAACTTTAAACTAAGTCCTCTGTATTGCAAGAATTTGGCTCTTTGTTTATGTAGTGTTTCATCTACTGAAGGTTAGAGGAAGGAGAGTCTTTTTATTTTACTGCACAAAAATTTCACAGGAATTAAAACAGAGTGACTGTACATGGTGTGGAGTAGATCACCCACAGTAGAGCCCATTTTGCTCTCCTGCCCTGGCATTGGTTGAAACCTCTGGAAATTCACTAATGATTGTGCCCAGCCTGTGGGGGGATAGAAAGGGATCATTTTCCCCAGCCTTTCACCCATTTTTCCTCCTTCAGGCCTATTTCAAAAACTTTTGAGAGTTTTGAATTCTGTTTGGATGTTAAGAAAAGTATGTTCTTGTTGCTAGGTCTGCATGGTCTTCTCAGTGTGATTTCACACCATGTTCAGAGTGACAAGATGTTTCTAAGAAGATCATTCATTGATATGCTCTGAGGGTGGATAGTCATGCGTGGTATGGAATGTTGGAGAAAATGGGCCAGGTTTTGGGGAAATTTTTTACTCTAGTGGTTTGGGAGTTCATTCCTGAGTAACTACAGGACCCTGCTATAGTGATAGAATATTTTCATGCATAATGCTGTGGCAGCTCCAGACAAGAAAAACTTAATGCAGCATATTGGTCCTACTGCCTACTGGACACTGATCATCCTAGAGAGACCCCTCAGGGGTAGGAGGGGAAAGCAGACCAACAGGCACTGTGGCCACTCACACTGCAGCTGAACCAGAGGAACAACTCATGCCAGTAGTGGTCACACCTATACAGAAGAAATCCAAGAATAAATCAGTTAGCTTAGTGAGGGAATAAAGAAAAAGCAGGGCCCTCAGAACAGAAGGAAGAGACAGGGCCAGAGATAATAGCCTGACTTCTATGTCTGGGTGAGCTGTGAGATATGTGAATAAATTTTAGCTTCCAGTTGGGTGAGATCCCAGTGACCTGTCTGCTCTGATGCTGAGATTTCTTACCTTTTGGGATGGCTGCTGTGGAGACAGAGGAAATCAAACAGCTGAATACCTTGCCTAGTCTCTCACAGGACCCTTCTGCTGTAGTGCTTCTGAGGGTTGAACACCAACAGTGTACCACATCACTGCCCTGCCAGCAAAACTGCTCCAGCTGGGACATCCATGAGATGATTTGTGAGATGGAGACAGGGAGTGGTCAGCAGCCCCACTCACCCTTTAACAGCCCTGTATGGCCAGTGTGTAGGTCCGATGGAGAATGGAAACTGACAGTGGACTCTCATGGCCTGAATGAAGTCATGCCACCTCTGAGTGAGCACCACTGCTGTGCTGGACACGCTGGAACTTCAGTATGGACTGGAGTCCAAGGCAGCAAAGTGGTGCCACCATTGACAACCCTAATGTGCTTTTTTTCTCCATTCCTTTAGCAGCAGAGGTTTAGTTTACTTTCAGCTGGAGGGGTGGAATCAACTGCCCCATGGGTGGAAACAAAGCCCCACTATTGGCCATGGATTGATCCAGACTGCACTGGAAAAGGGTGAGGCTCCAGAACACTTTCAGTGGCATCACAATATGGGGCAACACTGAAGAGGAAGTTTTTGAGACAGGGAAAAAAATAATCCAGATGGCTGGTATGCCATAAAACAGAGTAAGGTCAAGGGAGCTTCCCTGGAAATTCGATTTTCAGGAGTAAAATGGCAAGTTGTACATTGTCAGATTCCAGTGGGTACAGTCAACAAAATAGCAGCTGTGTCCCCACCAACCAGCAAGAAGGAAATACAGGGTTTCCTAGGCACTGGGGTTTTTGGAGGATATGTATTCCCGATTACAATCAAGTTGTAAACCCTCTCTGCTATGTGGAAGAGAAGAAGAATGGTAACTCCTGGGCCAGTCAGGACAAGACAAGATGAGAAATATATTCTCTAAACTGCAGATGAGGTAGTATGGTCCTACCTGGAGTCACTAGCAAAAATTACGTGGGGAGACTTGAGGACAACTCCCAGAATTGTGCAACTGGGGATACAAAGGATTCAAGACTCGCTGCACCTGAACAGAAAAAGAGATGCAGTTTAAGAAGAGGTTTGATCTCCTCCAGAAGTGATTGACACCCAAGCACAGCTCCTCCTGGCATCCTGACTTCCAGTGTCAGGCTGGATGCTCAAAGAAAAAGTCCCCTTTACACATCATAACACTGATCCTATGGGGAGAAAGTGGATCACTCCGATGACACAGCAAGCTCAAACAGAAAACCTGACTATCACAGAGATCTTGTACTTCATCACTAACTGGCCTGAAGGTGAACATTTCAAACCATCGTTAGAGGAGAAGGAAGAGGAAAAGGTGACGTGCTGAGGAGCTCCCATCAGATATGGCCAGCTATCTGAAAAAGAAAAGCCATACATTTTCCTCCCTGACAGTTCCTGCCATATTGTAGGGATACATTGAAAATGGAAAGCAGCTGTATGGAGCCCTGCCCAGAGAGTCACAGAAGCAATTGAGTGGCAAGGTGGATCAAGTCAGGTTGCAGCATTGAAAGTTTCCCAGTTTAGATCCCACTGAATGAAAGAAGGGGCCAGTGCTCTATCTCTACACTGACTCCTGGATGGTGGCAAATGCTCTGTGGAGGTGGCTGGAATGATGGAAAAAGACCAATTGGGAGTGCAGACACAAACCCTCCTGAGCTGCTGACCTGTGGCAAGATGTCACTGCCTGGAGAGAGAAGTTGGCTGTAAAAGTTCATCATGACATGCACATGTGCCCAAGACCTGGGCTGCTGAAGAACATTGCAGCAACAGAAGGGTGGACTGAGCTGCCAAGACTAAAATGTCTCAGAGGATCTGGACTGGCAACAAAAAGGTGAATTATTTCTGACTTAGTGGGCCCATGGGACCCCCCATCATCAGGGAAGAGATGCAACACCCAGAAGGGCTTGTGATCAAGGGAAGGGCTTACTCATGGACTCTGTATCCCAGGTTATCCATAACTGTGAAATATATGCTGGGATCAAGCAGGCCAAGCAAAGCCTCTGTGGTATGGTAGACGATGATCAAAGCAGAAATAAGGGGAGGCCTGGCAGAGGGGTTGCCTCAGACTCCTGCAGGCCTGCCAAGACAAGTGCTGTGTGCTCTTGTAAACAACCACTGGATGGCTGGAGAACAATCCTGTGCCTTGCACCAATGCCTGAACAGCATCCTGGGCCTTGGAAAGCAAATCCTGTGGTGACCTGGCACCCTGAGAGAAGCAAGTCAGACAATAGGACTCATTTCCAGAATGACCTCCTGAACAACCAGGCCGGGGAACACAGCACCAAGTGGCTCTACCATATTCCCTCTCACACACCAGCCTCTGGGAAGATTGAACACTACAACGGACTCTTAAAAAACATATTGAAAGCAATGGGTGATGGACCTTCAAATGTTGGGCCCTACATTTAGCCAAAGCCATCTGGTTCAGTTAACATCCCAGGCTCTGCCAGTACAGCTGCCCAATCAAAGCCTCCATGAACTGTAGAAGGGAATAAATTCCCCATAATATGTACAAGAAAAGTTTTAGGGAATAACGGTTTGGATTAGTCCTGCCTCAAGCAAAGACAAACCCATCCTTGGGATTATTTTTGCTCAAGGACCTGAGTGCACTTGGTGAGTTATGCAGATGGACCAGGAAATGTGATGTGTTCCTCAAGGGGATTTGATTTTTGGGTGAAAAGAGTCTGTAATGTGAATTGTATAATACTGGTTGCTGAATGTCACTGCCAGTGTAGCCAGAGCTACCATGAACAACAAGCATGGACTGCTCCAGCAGTCATGAGCAGACTGCAACCCCAACAGCACACCAGCCCTCCTGCCCTGGAGGACATCTAGGATGGATAGAACCCACAATTATGGACTAAATGAACTCAACAGACAACTTGGAGGGATGGCTCTTGACTATGAAAGGGATACCTGTTCTTATGTGTATATATGTTTGAAAGATGTGCATCTGAGTAGGATGTCTATAGTATAGAATAAAAAGTGAGCAACATCCTGATTTTCTGCCAGGACAAAGCCATGAGGGAGGGGAGCCTGGAGTCATGCAGGTGTGCTGATGCATCTGGGTTGTTATTCTCTACCACCTCAGGTCATTGCTGGTGGCAAAAGCATGGACTCTTGCTTCCAGAAAGAAGGTGGCTTGAGGCCAGGAAAAATGATGTGATAGCCAGAGGTCTCTCTGCCATTCTTTTTCATTGTTCTGGGCTTTGGTGAGCATTTGTGCATGTAATTCACCCTCTCCTCTAACACTTTTTTAATTAGTATTTTGTTGCTATTATTATGTTGCTGTTGCTGTTAGTTTTCTTATCTCATTGTTGTTTCCAGTGAATTGTTCTTATCTCAGTCTGTAATCTCTGCCTCTTTTTCTCTCTTACTATAGCAGGGAGGAGAAACAACAGTTCCTGGTTTTCTCTCTAACTGGAATGCTAGATTTGAGAATACCATTCCTAAACCACAACACCCAGGACCTTCAAGAGAGTAGCAGAACTCAGCATGGTTATTCAGCCTATTACAGCCACCATTTTATGCATTGGCTGCTTTTCTAAGGGTAGCTGGGATGTAATGTGCAGCAGTGAGGATTTGGTTCTCCAGAAGAAATGGGCTCTGGGTTTTTCCCCTTTCTCCCTTCGAGCAGCCTATGAAAGCATTCTTGTGAAATGTCGCTGCTTGCTCCCTCATCTCATGCGAAGAACTCACATAGATACAAAACAACAATTTCTCCTGATTTGTTCTCCACTACCATTATAATTTCTACCACCTGCCTGTTTCTCTGAACTTGTGGGTCTGGGTTCAGGGTGCAGTCATTCACACCAAGTCATATTTCAATTCCTACAGGACCTTCCTGTAGAGCAGATTTTCCTTCCTTTTGTTAGTAAATGAAATATTGAGGCTCACAACTTCATCTTGTTTATTCCTTGGTCTGTTTAGCCACAAGCATATTTATCTAGTAAGAATGTTACTCTTTAGACTGTTTCACTCTGACAACAAAATGCTGTGTATGGAGAATGGCTCATTCTATTGTTTCCCTATCCAAAATAATTTGGGGGAGGGACAAAAGACATGGAATAGTTGCAAGATGAGACAGCTATAGTTGCAATTATGCAGTAGTCTTTTAAGGCTGCTGCAATATTTAAAAGTAGTTTGCTTTGGATACCAAAATGTTTGAAAAGCATTATCAAGGCATAATTTACACCAAAAATTACTTCCGTCTAAAAGGAGAGATTAACTAAGAAGGGCCAAAACTAAGATTGTAGATAGGGACAGAGAGAAGGAAGTTCATCATATCAGTAGTTGAGAAATTAAATTAACAGCTGTCCCATTTATAAAAATGCATTTGAGTGTGTTGGTGGTTTGACATGGTCAAAAATCTCTATCAACATAATTCAAAGGCAGTTTATCTATCTTTTTTTGTCATGTGAGAATGCACAAGTATATTAGTTTCACAGATTCACCCATACTACAGCTACAATTTGGACTATAGTCAAACACCTAGTTAAAAAACCCCACATTACAATGCTCCTGTGTTGTTGCTGTAGATATTTTGTCAGATGACTGAAAACCTAGGCCATAAAAGTAGCAGAAAAAGCTGCACCCTATTAATTTTTCGTGTTGGATTGGGAATGGACCATTACATAAGGTAAAATATGAAAATCCATATTATCTGGAATATGTAGTGTCCAGCTTTGGCACAGGGAGTCTCAAGAGCCTTTGCAGAGTGCACCCCTGAGTCTCAGTTAGATAGTGGTGTAGGTAAGGAGGAGAACAGCTGTTTGCAGAAGGGTATTTTCTGCTCTGCTTGTTCCTCGTTTTGTAACCGAGAGAAGGATGGTTTGAGTATCAGCAACTGGCAACTGCTCTAAAGTTGAAGCTTGAACTAAAATTAATCTTAGAACCACAAACTGTTTCATAACATCTTTCATAATAACAACAATTTATTGCCTTATGATGCTAAGTCCTTCCCTGTTTCTTCACTCTGCAAATCTTCTATTGTGCTGGTTTCTTCTTGTTTCATTGAAGGGAACAGCTTGTATGAGTCAGTGATGAACCACTCTCCAGAGTTATGAATACCCAGCTATCCCTCTCTTTCTTGACTGTCCAGAAGGGCTAGAGCTGCATCTTTAAATATTTTTCCATTCTTCCACTCTTTTCCCTCTGTGTAAGGAAGATGTGGTACTAGTCAAGCTAGTGTGCAATGGAGATTCAGGCCTCCTAATGGCATCAGTGCCACAAAGCTGTCAGCTTGTATTCTGTATTCTGTTAAAAGCCATTTCTGCTTATAATGTTTTTTAATTCCTCTTAAAGAAAATTGAATTTCCCACTGAAGACAGGGTGCACTTGAGACATCCTTACCCAACAATGGGATTTTTCACTGAAACTTAAAGGACCATCTGAATACACCATTAAGTCTCGCAATACACAAACATCAAAGATACAACCTTAATAACTCAAGAAACAGATGGATAAGTAAGCTGATAACAAAAATTGTGTCACTTATGAGTTACCAGTCTTCTAAGAGATTACTCAGTCTGTTCTCAGATTTCCTGGTTCATAAATACTCAGGAAAATTTTGCCTGGCTTAACAATGTTCCTAAATTCTTTAGTTCCTTTTTTGGTGAAGGAACTAACACAACCTCCTGTTAGTCCTCCCTGGCTCTTCTCATAACCAGTGTTTTCACAACCAAACTGAAAGAGCTAAGGTGTGAACCTTATAGCTTAGCATAAATATGGAATTTAGAGCACATATAAAAAAATATGACTAATTTCTAACACCACTTTTTCACTCAAACCAAAGTAAAATCAATAGTGTTAAAGGATGCATATGACAAACTCATCTACATAGCTTTCACAGTTGCTTACAGGATAGTACCAGGAGCAAAGCGTTTGTTACATGCAATGCTGGACACTGTAGGGTTTCATTGTGAATCTGCAAGAGAATGACTGTTCAGCGCTTGGATGGAGTACACAGCCAGCTAAGATTACCACAGAAAACATGGGACATGAGAAGAATATTGTTTTCTGACCATGAAAGGACCACACACAGAGTCCATGTGGAATGCACACTGGACCATCTTCAAAAACTTAGAAGTTGCATTCTTTGTTATGCTCACAGACTGGTTTAATTAAATATAGGCATTAGGCAGTAAATGTGTTGGCAGTTTCACACTGAAATGCTGCTGTTCTACAAGTGCTGTTCTACTTCCTCACTGTAGTTTATTATTTTAAAATGGTACCATATTTTTTCATTCTGGTTAAGACTGTAGAAGTTGCAAAGAAACACATTTCTATAAATCAGAATCTTTAAAAACACAAGATGAAAAGAATTAATTCATTAGTCTAATTAATAAACACTTAAAAACTAAGTAATTAAAAACATAGCTCTTTACAAGGCTTGAGCTTCAAAAGTTAGTAGTCATATTATAAATTCAAGTGTTTATTGTTTTATATTTCAGCAATTAATTTTTCTGAGGGCAGTATTTTCTCTTTGATGCTATTACTTTTATATATACTTACATATTTACCTATATACTTACATAAATATCACCTATATTTTATTCAGTTCACAGTGTCAGAGTTAGACTGTGCCTGAATAACTTAGGTTAAAATGTCTGTGACCAAAAATGTACCTTAATAAAACTCAATATATGAGCTTTTAGGAACATAAACCTGAGCTGCTTGACAGTGTATGAGTTTTTTAGTCTTGAAAATTCAAGATATTTAATGATAACACTGATTTTCTTCTCTCAAAACATCCTTCCAGTGATAAAAGGAATCATTGCTAATAGCTTTTCTTTCTAAGGTACTTTTTCTCCTTGCAAATTAGATATTTGCCTAGTGCACTGCCATGAAATAATGATCTATACAGCTTGCTGACTTGTGTAGCTTCTAGCTTAAAATTATATCAATCCTCTGTTTTGCATGAGCATTTAGAAAGGGATTATGAAGGTCATCTTTTCCATTTTTTCCCCATTAAAAGCAGGAGTTGCAAAACCTGACTCATAGATGTGTGCAGACTTAGGCCATAGCTGGGTCTACCATTGAAAAGATGCCTTGCCTTCAGAAACCTCAAACTCTGCTTATTGAAGCTGCAGTTGCGTATGCACATCCTCATCAGCTGAGCTCACAGATTCAGATAAGATCAAGAAAGTTATTACCTGTTGCATGGACTCAGGAAGCAGCAAACTTTGGGCTGGAAAATATACTGATTCTTGTTGAAAACACTCTTTTCATTCCTATTTTAACCTGCCTGCAAAGATTGAGTGGGCTTTATTTCATGGATGTATATTAGCATGAGCTAGCCAACAACTATGCTAGTGAGACATAGGCACCAAGAAAGTGATCCTGGACAGAAAAGATTTTCCATGAGCAGGGATGGATGAATTTCAAGGCCTGGAATCTGTTTATTATCTTTGTAATGTGGGCAGCGCCTGCTGAGCTCTGAAGAAATCATCATTTCATCTACGCTTTTTCACCCTTGCCATTTGAAGTCAAGCAGCTTATCTGTGGGATGAAGGAGAGATCTTCCCTAGTCATGCGTTCTTCTGCTGGTAAATTTCATTACCACTTCTCTTTCATTATTTTCATTTGGAGACTTAACCTTGAATTTTGGTCAGGTCTTGCCAGAGTAACCTGAACAGTTAGCAACCCTCAGCTTCCAGAAGCAGGATTTCGAGGGGTTTAGCTTGTTTTCTCTGTCTTTGAGGTTGTAAGCATTCTGTAAGGCATATGACTTGGGAGGGTAGGAGAAAGACACAGTTGGTTATGTGCTCTTTGTATTGTTCTGACTTTACTAGCTCTACTGTGGCTTTAAAACTTGGAATAAAATTCTCCTAAATTCACTCTTTTGAAGCTGCTTCTTTTAGACAATTCCTATGAATTCCATATGGTTGCCAAATCACATCCAATATCAGTGTGCCTTCACTTAGGATACCTCTCAGAGGCTTCCCACGGGCGTTATTGTATATATGAGGTGGCGTTCTGTGATCTGATGTCCATTCTATGTATTCACCTCACCTTAGTGTATCCCAGAGATCCTGAACTTGTCATGAAAGACACCAGTGTGCCTACTAACCTATTTCCAGGTTACACTGGTAGATAAATACATTGAACAGTGCTGTTTTTGTGTGAGTGACGCTGTAGCAAAGGTTCCAGTGCTGGTCTGAATAAGATATCCACTTTCCCTGGTAACTGCAGATATATAACACTGTGTAAGTAACTGCTCCTTAGGAGGCACAGCACTATTTGCTCCTGCTTTGAGGAAAAACATTATTTAAATATGTAGCATAGATGGAGCCAAAATATCTTGGGGGATGGAGAGACCATTTCAGTCCTTACGCCTTAAGTTACACCTCTCCTGCAGATGGTTGATCATAGTTTGCATAGTCCTTGGGTCATGGTGTCCACCGTTTTCTGTGATGTACAGAGACAGAGCCTCTACATTGAATAAGCAGGCCTTTTTCACAATTTGACAGCAACATATTTTTTCTGTTTTGAGCCTGCATCCACGCACATCTCAAGTCAGCATTTAGTATTGAAAACATATGTTGTTTTAATCTGCTTTATGTCTTGTATCAGTAATAACAGCAGCAATATAACCCATTTATTTTGCCTGAATGAAAGAAGCCAAAAGCCACTCTTATAATGATTTTTCCATTCCTGCTGTTTATATTTTTATAGTGCCTATTAATTGGAAACTATTAGTAAAACAATACCGTGTACACTGTTTAGGAGCCACGTTTTAAAAGAACTCATTAGCTGACAAGCTATTACAGAGAAATACTTCAGAGTTTAAAATAAATAAATAAATAACCACATGCACTCCAGCCCAGTCTTCAGTGGCTGGCATTGAAAGGATTTCCCGTTTTCTGAAAGCCCTTCCATGAGGGAGAGTGAGCTTACTTCCTAAGGAAATTACTCTAGAGGTGTCTGTAAGAGAAAGCCAGGCACCACTTTGCAGCTCTACAATTGCAACGAGAGTAATCATGAATGAACGCTGAGCCAAAAGAGTGATGCATGTTTACATTATGCTTACTATATTAAGCCTGCAAATGCATAAAAATGTAGCTGCCATGAACAACTGCCATGTATAGCACTTAGTATTCAGGAAAGCATTTGGTTCTGGATATGGGCCTCTGTGTTGACCTTCTGCTTTAAAAAATTCTCCTGCAGTCACTTGCAGGCTTGGAGAGGTGAATGCTCTGGAATGTAATGCACACAGCAGCTGATGAGCTGTGCCTATGGGTGTGTTTCATTTAAAGAAAACCCACTGGCTCTTACACTGTTCAGGGACTTCAAAAGGAGCCAAGTTTGCTTCATGCCAGGCTGTTGTTTTGCCCTGCCCCAGTGGCACCCGTGGGCAGGGAGCAAGGGAGCCAATGGACTGCATGTGTGTTTCCCTTGGCATCTGGAGAGGTTTCTCCTCCTCATTCTGGCCTCATCTGGCACAGGTTATGCTGATACTACTCTTTGTGGGACTGTATGAGTGAAATGAGTCAATGACTGTGTCAAGTTGAAAATTACCCTTAAAAAAACAAAAACAAAACACTGTTTTTAGCCTGCATGTATTACCTGATTACTTTGTCTCATGGCTCCATAAGCACTTGAACTGACACCATTAAAAGGACAGAAAAATGAGCGAGTACAAGATGGTTACATCACCTGACCACTGAGAAACAGGCATGTGTAAACCATACCCACAGTGTATTCAAATAGTTCTACATTCACAATCTGATTCCTTGGGCCTGTCTATTTCCTTTGGACTTACTTTTAAAACCCTTCCAATAGCCTATGTAAGCTGATAGAGAACAAATTATCCTGAGCGTGAAAATAGACAGCATTCAATCACACCTGTAAATCCTGGCACAGGCTGGACATCAATTGTAAAGGTCTGTGGTCAGCAAAATAGGGGTCTGCAGGCACACAAGACCTTGGTAAGTGCTGTGCCGAATTTCTGTAACCATTATGCACTTTGAGTAGCCAAGGGTAACAGGCACAAATCCCACTATCCACTGATGGCAGTGTGGTGGAGAGAAGGGAAAAACAAAAGAAATAACAGCTTCTGCCTGTGCCACACTAAATGCCTGGTACGTGAAGCTTGGTTATATTGTACTGTACTCCCAAGAAAAACTTCAACTTTTCAAATATTCTGAGTTTGCATCTTGTAGCTAATTATAGACTAAATACGTGAGTCAAGTGATTTTCAAATTTTAGCATTTTGCACTAGCTGATGTGTATGATTTTAGCAACTCTCATTGACTAACCTCCTCTGTGTAGAAATTCACAAAGAAATCACTGTACACTCTTTGCTTTCTGTTCTCCTCACCGTTTTAAACAATTAGTCCTGAGAATTTTCACTGACAGTACATAAAAAAAAAATCTTTTCTTCAAAGTCAGTCTTGCATGTGATACTCTATTTTATACTGCAAGCTCCATGCTGACATAACAATGATCATATTGTGAACCCAGCAAGCACCACAGAAAGCCTAGTGGCATTAAGCTCCCTGTTTCTTTGGTCATAGCCAGTATATTAATGTGCCAGAGAAATGAGTGGGTTGATTAAAAGCTGGTGTTCTTCAATAGAATCCTTACAGATTTCTCATCAGAGAAGTTTTAGGAGCAGATAACTTTTCAAAGTCTCACTTTGAGATAATAGGACGAAAGAAAATAGTAGGTGGCAGATGCAATGTTAGCAAGAGAAAGGGTCAACAAAAGTTTAGACAGCCTCAGGTAGTGAAGCTGGTGGGCTGTATCAATTGCAAAAGGCAAGACAGGGGAAGGGAGGATGGAATATATTGTTTATAGATGTGTTCTGAATGTCCCTTGAAAGACAAGTTGGCTAGAGATTTTCCTGCCAAATATTCAAATCTGTATTCTTTTACATCTGCATGTGAAGTGCCGGGTCTAGATCTTGAGAATTTAGCTTAGTGTTCACTTTCAGCCAGTACTGGAACAGTAATTTTAGAGGTCCGGGACACCACCTCTGAAAATCAAGTACACAGAGGAAAGGAACACTGAGGCAATTTTCACATAAAAGTATGCTAAATCACTTTAGAGCAATCTGGTCAAAGAACTATACTTAAAAGATTTACTACTGAGGATTTACCTACAAACCAAATCAGTCCCAAGAAAGATTTTCAGTGATGAATGTGTGACTTTTAACAGAGAGACAGCTTGGAAGAAACCTAATTACCACTCTATTATAGCTTTCTGTTTTGTTTATTTTTTAACCATGTCTTCCATTTTTATTTCACAGCAACAAACCATGTTGTTGCTAAAACCTTCCATCCATATAGCTCTGTGTTTTTCAACAAGATGCCTGAGAATGGTTGTGTCCCCTTTGTGGTCAATCTGCACAGTCAGAAGTACTGCTACTCACTGAGAACACCTTCTCCAGCAACTGAGCTGCAGACCACTGAGGTGTGTGTTGTGCACTAGTCAACAACAGCCACATGAAAAAAGGAGATACACGCACTGAAAAGCTGAAGTATTTTACTGTGTGGCTGCATCTGCCAATGGGGATTTCACAGGTGTTTGGAACTGCCGCGTGCCAATGCCAGAGGCCTCTGGAAATTTGTTCTCAGTCTCCTGGTTTCTGTGGGCTTACTACCCCAAATACCACTGTGGACTCGAGTAGCAAGCCACGGGCGGCAAATGGGACTGGCATGTGTATGGCATATGAAAAAATTAGATTTTTTTCAGCTCACACTATGTAGAGAAAAAAATAATTTTTATGGAAAAAAATAATAGGCTATGACTCAGGCAAGATGGGGTTACTCTAGCCCACTTCATTATTTGGATGAGAATTCAACAACCTTAGCTTTCAGAAAGACACACAGAGCCTTCTGCAATAAGGCAGCTTGTGAACAGAGAGCTATCCAGAAACTGAATTAGTCATCTTTTGTGGCAAGAACTGCACTTGGGAGTTTTGCAAGTTGTGTAAAATCTGGTTCTGTCCATTAAACCACACTGAGACCTGTGGTCACCATATGATACACATGCCAGTTCCATTTGCCATCCATGGCTTGCTTTTTGAGTCCACAGTGGTATTTGGGGTAGTAAGCCCACAGAAACCAGGAGACTGAGAACAAATTTCCAGAGGCCTCTGGCATTGGCACGCGGCAGTTCCAAACACCTGTGAAATCCCCATTGGCAGATGCAGCCACACAGTAAAATACTTCAGCTTTTCAGTGCGTGTATCTCCTTTTTTCATGTGGCTGTTGTTGACTAGTGCACAACACACACCTCAGTGGTCTGCAGCTCAGTTGCTGGAGAAGGTGTTCTCAGTGAGTAGCAGTACTTCTGACTGTGCAGATTGACCACAAAGGGGACACAACCATTCTCAGGCATCTTGTTGAAAAACACAGAGCTTTTGCAGCTAAGGGGAAATGAATGCAAGAAGGATAAGCAAAATTTTGTGCAAACAATGGATCTACTAATTAGTCTTGTCAGAGACCAAACTGCACAAAACTAATGCTATATCTACAAAGCTTTCTTCAATCCTACCCCTTAAGGAAGGTGAGTACATGATTTTAACTTGTTTTTCTGAGGAAATGGAAAGAACAGAATTACATAGTCTAGCTGTTCACTTATTTTAACCAGATTTAAGTTTCACTGAGTGTTTCAAAAGAGTGAAATGTGTCTGGGAAACCAAGATTTGTTAGTATTCAATTAAATAGAGTGACTTGTTTATTTCAGTTTTCAAAGGCACTGCATTTGTAATCTAACTGATACAGTCAGAATGGAGAAGTTTTGCTTCTCAGCTGTAGAGTGAGGCTCTGAAAAAGTATAGGGAAGGCAAGAGAACCTTTTCACAGGTTACACCATCCCTCCCAAAGATGGCAAATAAATAGATTTTATTTAATTCAATTTTTAAAAATGGTAATAAAAATAGGTATGTAACTGGTTGTTCTGATGACTCAGAAGCATATGAAAAGTTTCTTGTTGATTTGCTGCATTATGCTGTTTGCATAATTTTTCTCTTCTTTCAGCTATGATAATAATTGTGATTTTCTATGCTTTTTCTACCGGACAATTTTTCTCACTATGCTTTGCCTGCATGGACTGCTAACTTCTTTTGTTTGAGTGAAATACTCTTGATTTTCACAGGCATTCCCTATTTTTCTTAGCACAAGATAAAAATACAATGAGACCAGCAAGAATAATGCACTGACTTCTGGGGGATGTTTGAAGTGCAGAAGCTAACATTAATGAATAATTCATAAATCCTGGAAAAGAAATTATTCAGTTCTAAACTACACTGCAGGTGTAGTAATATTAGGGGGTACTGACTTTTTAATAATTATTCACCTGAGAATGAGTCCTTAGCGGAAAACAATGGTCGGTTTATGAAGCCTTGGTATTAAAGACAGCAGAATTTTATGCAGTTCTTTTGCCATTTATGGACACAATTCACATTATCAGCTGGTCTACACTGAAAACCAGCAACATTATTTTAAGGGCAACAGGACTGGTTGATTTACGATAGATGATGAAGGCCACATTTCTTTCTCACCTGACTTCATATCATCCTTCCAGATATTGAGATTCTTACCTGCAGTCACTCATCACCATGCAGGCTTTTGGTCTGGGCTGTCTTCAGTGGGCCATTCTAGTGCTAATTCCTCACTCTGGACCATTTGTTGTGCCAGCTCTGGTGACTATGCAGCTACAATGTGAGGTAGATTACAAAATTGATCTGGCTGAGACATAATTGTAACAAGAAGAAAAACTGGCTTTGAGTCCTCAAGAACTGCTTTTTCTGGATTACTGTCATCAGTTGTCAGGCCCTACCTGATTCAAAAGCTAAGCAGTTATATCACAAGAACACATGCCTGCTTACTTTGCTTTAAGCCATGCACTGCAACCAGATAGTGGCCTTGGACTGACCTTTGTACTACAGGACTGCAAGAGTTGCAATGCTTAGTCACATAAACATTTATTATTTGACTAACATTTCTTGTTCAATGTTTCCTTTTATATATAACTTCTTTCAGTCATAGCTTCCCTTCAGTATGCTAGTGAATTGGCTTTTCCAAGGCTTTTTGAGAGGAAGAAATTGATTACAGAGATGTGGATACATATTTTATTACCTCTGCTTAGCTCTATTCTATGAGGAAGAATATTTTCTAAAATCTCATTCTAGTAGGATACAAGTTTATTCTGGGCATATTACAGCAAACTCAGTACGTGCTCAATTTTAGAATTCAGATATCATACAGGAAAATAAGATGCTCAAGCTGCTGTATGAATGAAAAAAGACAGCTTAGAAACCATATTTTAAAACTCCACTGTAACAGTAAGAAATGCTAAATTAAATGTAAATCTTAAACCTTCATTCCTGATTTTAGGAATATATAAACTATGATTTAAGTCTAGGTCCATCATTCATATTATAAAGAAAAATATTTCTCAATTTTTTGTAATTCCAAGTAAAATTAATGTACTATGACATAATGAATACTATGCAAATAACATTTTGTATACATCACAATCTGTACTGTAACTGTAAGGGGATGGACAAATATTATCTTACATAGTTCTGGATTACAGCCTCTATTGATAAAGGCTAGTCTGGAGTTTTGCCCTAAATTTGCCATCTATTGCTTTACAATGGATAGACATCCCCATATTAATTACATCTTAGCTGGAAGACCAGAACAGTCAGAGGGGTTTTGTGGGTGCCACTGTCTGGCCCCACATGTTTTTAACAGTGTTATATACACAAAAGCCTCTTCTTTGAAGGAACATTGTCATAAGCTTAAGTAAAATGCCTATTGGATTATTTAAGAGGAAATCTCTAGCAAGAATTAAGAAAGATAAAACTGAATGTGCTAAAAAATTCAACATTCAGAACTTAGTTTTAGATTCAGATGAAATTTGTCAGATCAAACATAGCCTTCATGCTGTCAGTTTAAATGGACAAATTCTAACTCAATTGATATTTTTTATAAACTGTAGAAGATGAACAGAGTATTTTTTACCTAAAAATAAATTAAATGCCTGGATTATTCAATGATTACATGTTTTTAAAATGTTGCNTGTAAGTGGTTTCCCATCGTTTTAAAAGTGCTAACCACACGGAGCTGCACTGGGCAGTCATAGCATTAAATTCAATTTTCAGGCAGAAGCAACTGCAGAAAACCCAAATCTTTGAAAATAGAGAATTTGGTCTAGCTGTGTAAGTATAGATTTAAGCACTAAGTTAAATATGTACCAATCTGATCTCTACACAACAGCATGCAAGTTATGAGCAATCTTGAAAGCACATTTAATAGAACACTTAATGCTTGACCATGCAATGAAAGGCCTTTCAGAAATGGACTTCAGTATAGAATTTTTACTAAGGCAATGTCTTTGTTGTTGAAGAGTAAAAAACCCTGTTACTTGCTATACTGTACATCACACTCATTTTTTTTCTTATGACTGACTACAGTTTAAGAGTCAGAATTCCTATACACAAGCTTCTTAACACATAGAAAAATACTTTTTCCTTTCCAAAGATAATCTCCTTCAAGAAAAATCTTAGAACAATTTAAAAAAATGTTCATGAGTCCTCAATTCATAGTAAAGAACCCTTCCTTCTCTAGTACTCTATGTTTACTGGCTGCTATTTAAAATTATAGAGCTGCATCTGAGTTTCATGAAGGACGTAGCAGAGGCAACCATTGAAAAACCACTCAACCAGTGCTAACCAAATATAACCATTGATAAGCCCTATTTGACGCTTAAATTTAGGACTTGGTCCCTAAAGTGATGCCTAAGAAACCTCTATTTTGGTGGGTTTTGCCCTTGAAATCTATTGCCTTCTCCACCACAGAAAACAATTGGTGTCTCTCCCCCTCCCCTTCAGTTGTGTCATACCCAAAATTGTAAGCAGAGCTAGAGTTCAGGACAAATACAAGCTCAAAGCAAGCATTGCTGGCAGTTTGAAAGACTGCAATTACTTTATTCCATTGTTTTTCTCATCTTCTTTTTCCTTTTATTTTTTTCCCTAGTGCTGTATGTTCTGATTCCTGCAGAGACTCTAATTAGAAATGGGGAAAGAACATAGGAAAAACTATTTACAGAGAGCTGTTCACCTGCTCAGAAGCACCAGAAACCTCATGAGGACCCTGGCATTCAGTCCAGTTTTACAAATTGAAGAGTATTGTCAACATTTCAGATTAACATCCACATATCAATGTACTACTATCTTTATTTATTAATTTATTCTGTGGTAAGATGAAGACTTCTCACAAGGTTAGGTAAACTGCAAAAGGATCTCTTTCAACCTTCAGATTAGCAATTGGCTTCAATATAGTTGTAATGTATTCATTTATATTGCAATAGCTTAAAAGTGTAGGCAGGACTATAACCCTCTTAAAGAAGAAACAAGAAAAAAAAGCTTGATTAAAGTAGGAAAGCTGTCCCCAAATAGATTCCAACTCTTTGTCAAACTGTGTTCTGCAGCATCTTAATTCGTGCTGAAAATGCGTAAACTGAAAGAGAAGAAGGTCCACTTGCTCTACAGCAAGATTGTGCGCAGCTGAAATAAGCCAGAGAAAGCTGAAATACCAA
>VZTB01003767.1:50327-57827 GCA_013397245.1 Thryothorus ludovicianus
TTTTTTTCCTTCCATCTATTTTTTTTTTTTCCTTTGCTTTTCCTGCGGGGAAAATACTGTTTATTAAGGATCACGTTCCCCCGTTTGCTGCTGGGTCGAGGTGGAAACTGAGTTCCTTGACTGCAGCAATTACAACTCTAGGTTTATGTCAAAGTAGCTCGGAGCAGAATTTGGCCTATAAAAGTTAATATGCGAGGCTGCATAAATAATCATTACTAAATAGCTCTCTGTACGTGTATGTGTGGAAAAGCTAGTGCTGAGTGCAAACAAAGTCGGTGCCTGTTCTGAAGGTGGTCTGTCCTGCTCGAGGGGAATTAGAGCGCAGAGGGTCCAGCCGTCTTTGCAGATCACAGCCGTGTTGGGGTCAGGGTGGGATTCGCGGGTCATTTAGAAAGCGTTGGGTTTTTCTGTTGTGGAAAATAATGACCCTTTTTTGGTCCGTGTAGTGTAGTCCAGGAGCTCAAAAGACAATGAGATCTGCTGCCAACAATTCTGGCTCAGAAACAGAGCAAGGCACTGATGAGTCTCATCGGTAGGCAGAGATGTGCGGTCAGAGTTTGCACTGGTCACTAACTACACTACCTTAAATGCTAATGAAAATGACTGAATCTTGTTTTTCCTCACTGTTAATTTTTCCTCCAAAGTCTCTAAGGTTGTTGTGGGGAAGTTTCTTTTGTCAATTTTTGCTCTGGGGTATTTTGTCTCTGCTTTTCTATATGTTAGATGAATTAATATGTGATTGCAGCTCCATCCCACATGCTCCACTGACATTTATTATCTGGATGTTACTGGTGTTCACTTGCTTGGGATGATGATACTATTCAATTAATGCCACCTGCTTGACTTGCTGATGATGCCTCAGTTACTGGCCTGTCAGTAAAAGTGCAATTCTCAAGGAAAAATAATTAGAATTTGCATAACAATTCTTTGGTTCAGTTGCTGCACTGACCTCTTCTCATGTCATTGTTGTTATGGGGAAGCAGTGGGGTTAAGTCCCTAGTATACAATCTAGTGGAAATTGATCTCTGAGGTTTTTATGGCCAAGATGAATTCATAATGCAGCTAGTTTGACAGAGTTGATCTATGTAATTTTCACATCTATTTAGTTTAGTTTTTTCATTAAAAAGAAATTAAAACACTGCATTTAGAAACCCTTGCATTTCAAAACTAACCAGCAAAGGCTAGCAGATTAAGGTGAAGTAAAATACTCTGGATTAAATTTAAATTAATTTCTAGTTTTCCCATTCTAGCACTACATGACCACTCACAGAAAAGAGCTTGCTAAAATGCACTTTCTTGGTAGAAACTCTGTAAATGTTCTGCTCATGAACCAGGGTGTTGTACAATTAAACCTAACAGGTAGCAACTGCCTATTTTTGTTGCTAAACTACAATCAAGAGTACAGATTGAGAGTTGGAGATGGAAAAGAGACAGAAAGAGATAGCATGAAAGATGCCATTCTTCCTGTGCAGAAGTGCAAAACAGTGCCAGACTTGTTCTTCTGCACTTAGATGCAACTGGTCCTAACAGCTTTAAAGTACACTCCATGAGGGTTGGGATAGTAAGGGACTCTTTAGATCAAGGTTTGTTAGAGCAGGAGCAGTGGCTGAATTGTCCTGTTTGTTAAAACAGCTGTCTCACTTTGCGTTTTACCTTTTTACTGAGAGTTTGGATGAACTAGGCAGTGCTGGCCAAATATAGAATCATAGAATTAAGTTGGAAAGGATTTGTAATATCATCAAATCCAACTGCTAACCCAGCACCGTTGTGTTAACCACTGAACCATGTCCTTAAATGTCACATCTAAACACCTTTTAAGTACCTCCAGGGATGATAATTCAGGGGTGGCCTGTTCCAGTGCTTAACAGTCCTTTCTGGGAAGAGTTTTTTTTACTATCCAATCTAAACTTCCCCTGGAGCAACTTAAGACTATTTTATCTGTCACTTGTTGCCTACATCCTCCATTCAGGTAGCTGTAGAGAGAGATGAGGTCATCCCAGGGATGCTTTTCTCCAGGCTAAATTACCCCAGCTTCCTCAGCTGCTTCTCATAGGCTCCACTGCCCTTCCCTGGGCTCGCTCCAGCACTGCAATGGCTTTCTTGTAGTGAGGGGCCCAAAACTGAGCACAGCACTCGAGGTGCTGAGTACAGGGGCACAATCACTGCCCTGTTCCTGCTGGACACTCTATTGCTGATACAGGCCAGGGTGCCATTGGCCTTCCTGGCCACTTGGGCGCAGCTGGCTCGTGTTCAGCATCCCCAGGTCCTTCTCGTGGGGTAGCTTTCCTGCCACTCTTCCCCCATTCTGTAGTCCTAAATGGAGTTGTTGTGACCCAAGGGCAGTACCTGGCACTTTATATTGTTGAACATGGTGTGAACCTCATACCTTTGGCCTTGACCTTTGATCTAGCCTGTCCAGGTTCCTCTGCAGAGCTTTCCTGTCCTCCTGCAGATTGACACTCCCATCCAGCTTGATATCTGGGAACTGACTGAGAGGGCACTTGAACCACTCATCCAGATAATTGATAAAGATATTAAACAGAGCTTGTCCCATCACTGAGCCCTGGGGAGC
Organism: Thryothorus ludovicianus; assembly: GCA_013397245.1. Lineage (NCBI taxonomy): Eukaryota > Metazoa > Chordata > Aves > Passeriformes > Certhiidae > Thryothorus > Thryothorus ludovicianus. The sequence continues at coordinate 52,900 of VZTB01003767.1, forward strand.
CCCTCCAGTGACCCGCCACCAACAGGATGTAACTCTTTGGGCCTGGCCATCTAGCCAGTTTTTAACCCAGCAAACAGTGCACCTGTTCAAACCACGAGCAGCCAGTATCTCCAGGACACTGCTGTAGGAAGCAGTGTTAAAGATATTACTAAAGTTTATGTAGACAATACCTCTAATCTTTCATCCACTGAGTTGTAGAAGAAGAAGATAAGGTGGGTCCAGCAGCATCTGCCTTTGACAACCCCTATTCCGGGTAGGCCTGATCCCTGGATTGTCTTGAATGAGTTGTGTAGATTCAAAGGTTACTTCAAATATACTTCAAGTAGGAGTTTTGATTTGCTACTGAAACTTTTTAGTAGTTATTACTGCTGAATAAATTTGCAGTATTTACTTAAAGAGACATATTTGATATAGTGTGTTTCTGAATACCATGGAACATAATACAGCACTGAAGTTTGCTTGGAAGTAAATGATTGCTTTAACACCATAACAGAATTAAGTAACAAACAGTGAGGTAGATTATGAATTAGTTTTAAGACCAGGCACATTCCAATTTAAATGATTATTAATCTGAGCCTGCAGCTGTTATGGCTGAAATATTTACTTAAGTTTAGAAGCTCACTTGGTAGGCAAACTTGTGGAGAGAGATCTTCAAAACATCATTCTATCAAATTTCTTGTAGTAGTCTTCCTCCTTCAGAATTTGTGCTAGCATTCTTGGCCTTCTCTGAGCTTCCTGTTACCAAAGGGACTTCCCTCTCAGCTTTTTTCTTGGCACTAATTGTTATGGAGTAGCTTTTTGTTGTTTGAGGTTTCTTCTCACTGCTGTTCAGAATACTTCAATTATCACTCTGTGTCCCAGAGTGGCTCCATCCATCCCTATTGCTGTCTTGTAGACCTGCTCTCAGTCGTCTTTGCCTGGGACGTACACCAGTGTCTTCTCAGCACATGAACAGGTCTGTCATCCCCATGTGCATACTTTGATGCTGGAGGTGTTTGTCTGCCAGGCCAGACAAATTCTGGACTGGCATTTTAATGGCAGTTCTCTTATGCTGCTGTGTGTGGTTGTCCCGTGTGTCCTGAAGTTGTGGAGACTGTTAAGCATCTTTATACATTGTACACACAGGGAGAAAAAAAGTCTTTGCCTTGTTTTCCTCAGTGACTGGATTTTGTTGGACACAGATGTGCCTTTAGAATCATCCATTCATAGCTAGAAAGTGCTCTGGAAATTATACTCATAACTGGTTATGTTTATTTGCTACCACTCTTAATAGGCAGCCTAAGACCCAGTGTGTCAAGAGCAGTCACACATGTAAATGCACAGCCTCTGCTTCTGAAAGAAGGTAGTTTTGTGGCTCCAGAGAAAGTTCTGTTAAACAGAGCTTGAAATTTGGCTACTGCAGTGCCTTAAATTATGTTAATTGGAGCAGCTTATAATGGGAGAGATGGTCTAGTCTTGTGCTGTGAATGATAATTCATTTCATGTCGTCATTGTCTTGGGATTTTTTTCTCCTCACTTTTTTCATTAGTTTTCTTCCTTAAGTGGTCAAAGATCTCGATGTTCTTTCCTTCTTTTTTTTGCTTTCTTCACTTTTTGCACTAGCTGAAGCTCACTCAAACTATTCCCTCCTAAAGTAGCCCTCTTCGCAAAGCTTTGAGAAGCTCTGGAGCTTGAACTAAACTCTTAACATGTCTTCTTAAAGACTGTGTGAAGGAAGGGGGTGGATGATACAAACAGGTAGGACATCCTGCAGGGAATGCCTCAGAAGGTGCATAGTTCAGTTCAGGTATGTGGGACAAGAGTGGGTATATTCTAATTCTAGGTGAATTAGGACCAAGTGTGTACAGCAGAAGTACTTTTTCAGTCAAGATTTGAGCAATGTGTAGTATTATTTCATTTTTCTCTTAAGAGACAAAAATCAGGTTGCTCTATTGTACTTATGGCTGACCCTTCTTGAAATATTTTAATCAACCCATGCAACTTAAGAATGAGGTGAAAATGGGGCAAGTGTGTGAGTGATGCAGGAACCAGTATTATTTCCGTAGATTCTCAGTTTTCTTAACCCAGCAAGATTAAGTGCAGGTGGAGAGAAAAGTTGTTCTTAAGTTCTGCCTAAAGGCACCAGTTAACTTTACACTAGTATTCTTTGGAGAAGCAAGGAAGAATAATAATAGAACAGATCTGTGTGAATTTGTTTTTTCAAGGAGACAAATTTGTGTGAGTGGGCTGAAGTAACATGTTTGGTTTGAGTACAGTTAGCAGGACTTGACTCAGTCAAGTATAATTCCTTTCTCCCACAAACATACACATTTGTGGACAGCAGCAGGGGAGTAATGTTTTAGATGTTCTTGCTCCTGCATCACCACATTGGCTTGTTATATCTGGCAGAAGTTATTCTGCTTTTCCGTCACAATGGGTATTGGCAGGCTCTGTGGCAGTCAGGACATCATCCCTGATCACATTACCACATTCATTAGTTTCCTGTGAATCAGGTGACATAAGAGCTTACTTATCCTTGAATGCTCTCTTACATTGTGTTGCATTCCTCAGTGCATATTGAAAATTCATTGGAAGGTGTTTATCTGGAAAATTTCCAAGCCACTGTTGTGTCTGACTTCAGTATGATTATTCACTAATTCTTTTCCACATGATAGCTAAAGGATGGTTATCTGAGCAACATGCTTATTTTTTGTTTACTGGTAAAGCACAGAAGTATTTCAGTCCATGCTACTGTTTTGAAAAAGAACATCAAATTCTAATATTTACATTATATTTGTGGTTAAAAACATCAGGGCAGTGGGTGTTATGTTCCTTTGAATTTGAACTCCCTCTGTTTCTGTGTATTGAAAGTTGTTAGGAAAAGATGCTTAAAGGTTTTAATTATATGGATATTTATTTGATTATCATCTTTCAAGAGCCTGCTATTAAATTCAGAATCACTGGAGACCTGATAAGTTCCATTTTAACAGACATCCATGTCATTGCTCAGAGCTGATGTTCCTTGATGAAAAACTTGTACATAAAAAAATCCCTGCAGCTTCAGTACATAAAATTCCTCTTTTATCTGTAAGAATTTTAATGAAGGTATTGCCTGTGACTATTCTTTTGTCATTACCATGTAGAGGGTGAAATCCCGAATTCACTGAATGTGGTGGCAGAACTTGGGATGACTTCAATGTGACCAGGCCTTATCCATGTACAAAGCCAGAGCAGACGAACAGTGTGCCCATGTGTTAACTTCTTAGGGAAGGGAAAGAGAAGCTTCTCCTGTAGAATTGTCACCCTCTAAGTTGTAAGTGCATTGTTGCATGGTTCTTTCTGCCTTTCAGACTTCAGAGACAGTTAATTTACTCAAGGCTGGAGAAAATTAGTCTCCATTGTTATTTCCAAACTTAACAGTGTTGCCAATGCCGTGCCAGAATGTGCCCTACAGATCATTGTTTGGAAGGGTCTATTTATTTCTCTGTTGGAATGTGTATTTAAACAGGGCAGTGCCTTGGCTATGCCATTGTCCTCCTCTTCTGAGCTTTGAGTGTCATCTTGTGCTCTGGGGATTTTGCTGCTTGTGATCAGGGCTTGAAAGCATTTCTGTAGTTTTGGAGAGCTTGCAGATTTTGGTACAGAAGTCCTGGAGTGAAATAGAATAGTTGAAAGTAACATTGCTTCATTGTTCCCCATGCTGCTGTTACTGAGCAGGAATGGGGGAGTGTAGGAAAGCAAAAGAGCTAACTCAGCTGTAGGGCTGGCTGCTGCTGGTGCTGTGCAGATGTGGTGGTGAGTGCTCTGGGGTCTACTTGCTACCAGCTCCTGCCACCTGCTAAGTGGCCTACTTTTACATATATTTGCTTGTTTTTGTAGAGAACTGGCCTTCCTTTCTCCTTATTCATCAGCAGCCAGTGGGTTTAGCAAAGAATGAACTCTAAAAGCCATGGGTGCTCAAGCTTGCTTTCACCATAAAATGCATTAAGGTAAACCTGAGCTGCTCACCCTGAATCTGTCAATATTCATGACTATTTTTTTCTCTTATTTTTTTTGTGGCAAGAGGTGGCCCAAGCCCTGTCATTACATAATATTTTTGGCGGTTCCCCAGGAAGTCATATTAGGATGTAGTATATACATGTAAGAATGCTTGACCACTCAACAAAATTAAAGGTTGTTGCATCCAAGTGAATGTTGCACTTACTCGTAACTATTAGGAGGCTCCAAAATATGACAGTTTCCAGACATATGAACCAACTGTTCCCTTTGTTTAGATTATGCACCGCAACTGATGCCTAGATTAGTGCTGGATGGACAAAGCTATTTGTCTATTGGTTTCCACAATGCCATGTTTATATTTCAGTTGGACTTTTCCTTTGATATTGACCTTTGATATTGATATGAGCTATTGGAGCTGTGTCCACTAGGATGCTGGTTTCATTGTGTCTGCAACTACTTTCCTTGTGGTGTCTAATGGAACATGTTCTCATTTTCACACTCTTGGACTATTACTCACAATCTTTTTAACTTAACTGTGAATTACCTGCTTCAACCTATATGTACTCAGGTAAAACCATGCTTGTAAAGTTCTTTGCCCCACAGCTAGTTTTTTTTTCTGACTGGTTAAAACTGTGTTTTGGTTATAGATCTTGTTGGGCTTGTCAGATGTTTTCTTCTGTAAACAGTCTAGTCCTTTGCACAGTGCTTTTTCTGTCTACAGAAGATGGTGTGTATATATGTGACTCCAGCTGCTCTGTTTCGGAGTTCAGCAGGATCTGGAGTGCAGAATTTTATCAGGAAGTTCATTCTTCTTTGTATACACTATACAGTTATATGAATTTTCTCAGCCATGCTTATTTATCTTCAGTATTTATCTTATTTTTCTTTCCTTTTCAGCCCTTGGTTCTTTTAATTTCTCTGATCTCTGCTGCCTTGTAGTATGCAGGAAG
>VZTB01003767.1:68539-134210 GCA_013397245.1 Thryothorus ludovicianus
GTTGAAGTCATGTGAGTATAGCAGCCTCCAGTGATCTTTGCAAACTTTTAACTGAAACCAATAAAGCATAAGTGGTAAAAACTCCCCTCTTTCTGTTTTCTTCTAACCTTTTGCTCTCTTTTGCTTCTAACATATTGAAAGACCACTGATGTGTCCACTTGCTTCTGGTCTGGCCATATGTTTTAGCATAACCTGGTTTTGCTGAGGAAATTTCTGTCAATGTATGTTTATGATTTTTTTTTGTACCTGACTGCTACATTGTATAAGATATTTACAATGTTTGGAGTTACTTTTTCTGTGTTTGGCTGAAGAAATGTAGATAACAGACCCATCAAAGGAATAGTTAAATAGTGTAATGCCTTGAGAGGAATGTGAAGCACATCTGCTGCTGGGTTCTGGAGTCTGTGCCCAGCTTCTTGGGTGGTTTTGCTACTCCTGGTTGAAATGTTAGGGAAAAAAAACAGCTTCTGTTCTGATGACTGACTTGCACGATGCAATTTTGATTAGCTAGATCTGCCTTGTTCAGTGAAGTTAACATGGTTTGACAGGACCTTGATTAGGAAGCGATCATCTCTGTTGATAGTAAACAGTTGGTCACTTTCAGCAGAGATGGGAATGATGCCCTTTTTCTTGGATAAAGTGGGATTTGTTGGTTCAAGTTCTGGTTAAATTCAAAAGGAATGTGTGGGTATAATGGGAGAGAATATAGTACCAGGAGTAGAAGTTTATGGTAGACTCCACAGTCCTCATAGCATTGGAGTTTTATTGTCTTGACTGGCATTGAGAGACAGAAGAGGGAGAGAGTAATTTTGTCTTTGAAGCACTTGCAGTGTGAAGGGTTGTGAAAGAAAGGTCTGGTTACAAGGCATAGAGATTAGGATAACTGCTCCCTTACCTCCCATATTCCTGTAAGATGAAGTAAAATTCAAGTATCAAGGACTACTGGCTGGTGGAATACTGTGGGAAGACAACAGTAAGCATAAACATGGGGCTGATGTATGAAAGTATTTTTAGTGTTTTAATTTTGTAAGAATTAGCAATAGCTTTTTGGTACAATGCAAAGGCACTCTCAATGACGGTATGTCTTGTCCCCTCACTGTAGTAAGAGTGATGTTAAAAAGTTCTAAAGGGACTCTAGGTAAAAGGTTGTACCTTGTTTTGTTTCATTTTGTTTTGCTAGTGTATGCTAGTCTCTCTTCCATGGTATAAAGGCGGTAATCCCACATGTGACAGGCTGAAAAAATTTTGATGTGTTGTGGAAACACTTATTTCTTCAAAGAATTCTTGAACCAGAAATTAAGCAATGCTTCGTGCCAGACTGTCTGTATGGTTTAATTGTTGAGGGTCTCATTCTGGCAGCTTTATACATGCAGGGGCCCAGCTTCTTGCCTGGTCGTCATTTTAGCCCCAAGGGTGTTACGAGTGGGTTGAGGGCCCAAGTGATTTAAAAACCATGTCCGTGTTTGGGCTTGGGAATCTCATCTCCCCCTGTGCCAACTGGTTATGGATCAGTCTTTTGTTATATGACCTAGGAAGAAATAAATATGTGTGCTTAATTTCTGTTCACACTGTTGCAGAACTAAACTTTGGCAGTAATTCAGATCGCCAGTGTCAAGCTTAGTAAGACTGAGAAAAATGTAACAAATTAGGCCATATCTGTAGCTTGGATTTACATTCTTGTCCTCCTCATCTGGATGTGGTCTTGATTCAGCTAATAGGCTGAATTAATTGACATTGCCTCCCACATGCATTGGCTAGAGAGACTACAGGGGAGGTTACATAAAGTATATGAACTCTAGCTGACTGGGGTTTTTGTAGAAGGGAAGACAGTTTTCCATTCTTAATGCAATGTTTTCTGGCAAGGCAAATTGTGTATGGCTCCCTCTAGAGCCTGTCAACCCCGCAGTCTTCCCCTCTCACCCCTGGCTCTTTTCTTTTTTATTTATTTTCCTTTTTTTTCCCCCACCATGTTTTAATATGGACCACACTGTTCAGCTCATGTGGGTTTAGAAACAGATGTTGCACATGAACAATCTCCTGCATCACAGCATGTTAAGCCAGGTACTGGGCCACTGGGGTGAATTAGCTGTAGACAGAGGTTTCTGCTACACTCAAACTGCAGCTCTTTATATGAACTTGTAATTTTTTCTTTTTTTATTTAAGGCTGGAAGAAATACTTTTGCTCACTTACTCTTTCCCTTCTTTTTTTTTTTTTAACGAAGGAGAAACATTTGCCTTCTGTCTTTGGCAAATTATTTAGTAGAAGAGTGTAAATTAAAGCCATTTATCTTGAAATGTGCTTTTGGAGCAGACTGTTTATACAAGTGTAAGAAATTGTAACGTAATATTTCTTCTGGTCTGCCAGGTAAAGTTTTTCCTNTTCAGCTAATAGGCTGAATTAATTGACATTGCCTCCCACATGCATTGGCTAGAGAGACTACAGGGGAGGTTACATAAAGTATATGAACTCTAGCTGACTGGGGTTTTTGTAGAAGGGAAGACAGTTTTCCATTCTTAATGCAATGTTTTCTGGCAAGGCAAATTGTGTATGGCTCCCTCTAGAGCCTGTCAACCCCGCAGTCTTCCCCTCTCACCCCTGGCTCTTTTCTTTTTTATTTATTTTCCTTTTTTTTCCCCCACCATGTTTTAATATGGACCACACTGTTCAGCTCATGTGGGTTTAGAAACAGATGTTGCACATGAACAATCTCCTGCATCACAGCATGTTAAGCCAGGTACTGGGCCACTGGGGTGAATTAGCTGTAGACAGAGGTTTCTGCTACACTCAAACTGCATCTCTTTATATGAACTTGTAATTTTTTCTTTTTTTATTTAAGGCTGGAAGAAATACTTTTGCTCACTTACTCTTTCCCTTCTTTTTTTTTTTTTAACGAAGGAGAAACATTTGCCTTCTGTCTTTGGCAAATTATTTAGTAGAAGAGTGTAAATTAAAGCCATTTATCTTGAAATGTGCTTTTGGAGCAGACTGTTTATACAAGTGTAAGAAATTGTAACGTAATATTTCTTCTGGTCTGCCAGGTAAAGTTTTTCCTTTTTCTTCCTCTTCTTTTTTAATTTTTACACATGGGATATTTTTATAATGTAGAAAAAAACCAGAGGCTCCAGTTTATGCATCAATATTTCAGTACAGTAGCAGTAAAGGTATTGTAATGAGGAATGTGGTTTTTTTTTTTCAGAGATATTAAAAGCTGTTCTTAGTATTAGAGTTACATTGTGATCAGTTTAAGAAAGAATAGGCCCTGCACACAGTCAGGGTTTTCTGACTGGAAGTGCTCATCAAGAGAATCCAGAATAAGCAGGTACTGGCTAATACAAAGTGCTTAATATTTATCCATCAGTTGGTGGACGAGTGAGTCGGGAGTTAAATTACACACGGCAGAAGATTGGAGAAGAGGCCATGTTCAACCCCCAGCTCATGATCCAGACTCCACAGGAAGATGGTGCTAATGTACTAACAACAGAAGCACTCCGACAGCACCTTGAGTCTGCGCTTCAGGCCAGCAGAGTACATGTCTATATGTACAACAGGTGAGGGGAAAATCAAAAGTTTTCTTGATCATGGCAGCTGAAAAATGGATGCTGGCTTTCCACAGTGTGTTTTTAAGTGGTTAGCACTTCTGAGCCTTTTCCTTAGGGCTGTGTTTTGATTTGAATGTCACTGATTTCTGATAGCTTGATGCTGTGGCATGATAACAGCAATAAATTGGCATTTAACAAGTAAGATGGGATAAGTGGTGTTGGAAGAGATTCTGAGAGGCAAGGATGCAGCATTTCTTTAGGTAAAGGAATGATGTCTGTTGTCTTAAACATAGAACCTTATGGATAGGATTCCTAACATTGAAAATCCTTCCATATTAGAGTTGAGTTCACTTGCTAATATCAAAATGAGGTACGTAATAGCTGTCAACAGTGGCACAGGCTAGTGTTCTTCCAATAGTTTTGCTATAAAGGGAAATGCAGATGTGTTGGAAATGTCATCGGATGGAATAAGATCTGTTTAATAATATAGATAACGGAGCGTGCCTTAAAGACTGTCTGTGGCCCCATACTGATGGTTGGCAGTTGTGTGTTTTCCAGAAGAAAAATAATAATGGTGCCCCTCAGGAAGGTACCAGCATAGGACTAGGATGTCTTCCAGGGTTACTGCTTACACAGTGATGTACGTAGGAGTCCTATCTGTGAGGCACAAAGCTCCCTGTCTTTCCTCAGATCTTTTCAGCACACCCAGCTGGTTCCTCCATGAGCCACTGCTAAGGCTCCAATTATCTTTTACACAGTGTCTGCTCTGTCTAAGTCATTAGAAGCCATGGTAGTGGAAGTTGTAATACAGCTGAAATAGGAAGGCAGGAATCTTAATGGTTTATTTTCTTCTACATGACTTGGTCAGCTGGCTATATTTGAGTCCTCTGAGCTGGAGGTGACTTTTCTCTTACAGATGTCACTAAGTGATATCTTAAGTCACAAGCAGTCTCATATAAAGTACACTGACAAAAATACAAGATGTATTTTTGTCCCATTTACATGTGTTTACTAGCCCATACATACAAGAACATTTCCCTTAATTTGAATGAGTTTTACAGACAATATGGAAACAACTTTGTAATGACAAAAAGAAAGGCCTTTTTTTCCTCCTTTTTTTTTTTTTTTGTGAGGTCTATTATATCTATTTTTAGTAACATTTGCCTTACTCAGTAATTTGCTTGTTGAGGCTTTTGTGTCTATACAAGTCACATTTTTAAATGTCTGTTATGTCTTCAAAATACCTTCTCAGTAATTGTGCAAGAAGAAAGTACTTGTTCTTCATATTTCTTACAGACAGTGGAAATTGGAACATTTGTGTTACAAATCAGGAGAACTCATCACAGAAGCAGGTTACATGGACCAGGTATGTGTAGGAGACATTTAATTAGAAGGTTTGTGTATTTTCATGATTCATTGTGCTGCTTTGATTATATTCCAGTGTGACTGTGTTTTTCCTCTTTCTGATTTTGACAGATCATAGAATATCTTTATCCTTGCTTAATTATCACTCCATTGGACTGCTTCTGGGAGGGAGCAAAGCTACAGTCAGGAACTGCCTATTTATTGTAAGGATGTTTTTTATAACTTTCTAGTCTGACTGTTTTAAATTGTATAACTACATACAACAGTTGCATTTCCATTGTTTATATTTAACAGGAAAAATAAAATATAAAATGTATCTATGTAAAAATACATTGTTTTTTTTAATAATACAAGGTTTACCTATTTCTATGAGATTATTTGTAAACCTCAGTTTAAATCCTCTGATATTTTTCCTGTGCTGCTAGCATGCAGATTAAAATGTAAAGTCTGATTTGAAGTTTTAAGAATTTTATGCTTTGCTTTTTTTTTTTTTTCACTGGAACAAAGTTGTTTCTGGTGGATTTTTTCCCCCCCGTAAAATACAAAAAGTTTGGTTGGCTGGGAATTTTGGACATAAGAAAATGTCTTGGGTTTATTCCCAAGTCTTCCTGAGGAATAAAGAATAAATCCTTTGCTTCAGAGACCATTAAAGAAACCATATATTTTATGGGTGGTTTCTCACAGTTTACAAGTGTGATATTAGATGCCCTGAATTCTTTAAAGAGTTAATTGTTAATCTGTGCAGGCATTTTCTGTTAATTATGCAAGAGTTAGCATTTGAGTTATTGTTTCTGTCCTGGTTTGCATGTCTCTGCAAAAGCAATTTGCAATGGCCATCTCCTAACCTTTAGTGTACAGTTTTAGATGGGGAAATAAGGGGGTTTGTGTTTTCTGGTTGGGAGATTCAGAATAATGACTTAAGCCTGGTTAAGCAGATACAGTGTGGTTTGAACCACAGAATAAGGCAGTCAAAAGCCTTTCTGGTCTGTCAACATCACAAATTCAGAAGTGGGGGGTGGGAGATGTGGCAGTGATAGTGGTGACAGCCATGGTAGCAGGAAGGCTTGATGGTTGATAGTCAAGCTGCCAGGGCATTTGAAGGAGCACAGTATTGTTACAGATAAACAAAGATCAGTTATATTGATTGATTACATTTGCAAGATTATTATTAGACTAGTAAGAAGTAATCTGATACTATGAGAAAGGCTTTCTTTCCTCAGTCCCCTCTCTTCTGTCCCTCTCCCCTCCCCCCTAATTCTTTGAAGCAGCAGTTGGCTGCTTTTTTGTTATTTAGGTCCTTGATAATTTGTTTTACTTTGTTTCTAAGTGAAAGTATTTCTAACTGGTTTTAGCTGTGTAAGAACCAAGTATTTTTGTTGAAATCACAACTGGGCTGCAAGAAAAGTACATAAACAAATCTAATTAAAACCTGCCTTACATTTTATGAAACAGCCTTACTAGAAAAGGTTTTAGCTTGTAGCAGAAAATAGCTCTCTTATTTTTTCAGATATGAATTTTAAAGTATGTTTATTTCAGAACTTCTTTTGTCTTTTTTCTATGTGTCTTTTTCTCCTGGTTGCTCTTGCAGAGGGAAGCCTCCTTTGCAGTGGATCAACTTTGACCCCTTAGAATTCTTGGAAGAGTTAAAAAAAATAAACTACCAAGTGGAGAGCTGGGAAGAAATGCTGAATAAAGCGGAGGTTGGTCATGGTTATATGGATCGACCCTGCCTGAATCCTGCTGATCCTGATTGCCCAATCACAGCTCCCAATAAAAATTCCACCAAAGTAAGTTTGCTTGTCCTTGTGCATGTCCTTTCAAGGGAGGCTGGGGGGTGGGGAAGGTTGGGGGGGGAAGGTCAAACAGAACAGAATAAAGTACCATTTTCTTCCGAGCAATGTATAGTTTGTATTCTTGCATGATGTCATTTTTCTGTTCATGTTACCTGCTGTTAGCTCACGGTCATGGATTTTGCCTTGTTGTGTGATGCAATGCTTAATCCTGTGCATTTAGAGTGAAAGTACAGTTGTCAGCTGTGGCACTGCTGTGAATGTGGCATTTCAGCAAACTGATGCCTCAGGCAGACAATAGCCACTGCTGGAACACAGCTGCTGCTGCACCCCCATGCCATGCAGAAGGGCCTTTCCTCAAGTAACACCAGTTTTGTTGGTTTTTGTGATAAATCCAAAGTCATGGGATTTGAATTTATGTATTTCTTTATCAGTCACATTAGACTTTGGAGAAATTGCCATTGGGTCAACAAGCATCTGGATAATTTCTTTACTTGATTTGTTGAATGCCTTTCTTCTAGTAGACTACCCAGATGACCTTTAACATCCGTGATTCTAGTTCACTGGGTGTAGAATTAGATTTTCATAAAGTTATGAAAATCTATTAATTGTTTCTTTATAACTTTCTCTAGCCTCTTGATGTAGCCCTTGTTTTGAGTGGTGGATGCTATGGACTATCCAGAAAATACATGCATTGGCAGGAGGAGCTGATTATAGGTGGTACAGTCAAGAACAGTTCTGGTAAACTTGTCAGGTAAAAAAAAATAAAAATAAAATGTCAGTTATAATTTGTTAGAGTTCATTTTTTGGGACACAGTAGGAGGATGATGCAAATTCTATTGCCCTTCATGTGTACTATAAATTTCACTTTAGGGTGACATGTCTCAAGAGAGCAGAATTTAGAAGAATGCTTTGGCTATTGTTTAGACTTCAGATGGTATCATCATTTCCTGCTTCTAACCTCAGAATTATGGTGTATGTAACTCAGAAAGAAAGCTTTTTACTGGCAGCTTTGTTGTTTAGAATATATGTATAAAGTGTTGAACAGTGTGTAAAGCACTGAACACCTTTGATGACATTTTGAAATATGATCAAAGGAAAATGGAAGAAAAATAATGTGATTTACTTACTCATTTGGCTTCTCTCAGAATTCCAAAATATCTACTGAATGTTTTATTCAGGGTCAATACAGATAATGGTCTATTTTCATGTCCTTGTATTGTTTATAAAGCTTTGTGTAGTAAAACAAACTCAAACTCTTTGTTTTAGACTTCTGAACAAAGACATAAAACATTGGACTTTAGTGGGGGAATAAAACTGTGTAATTTACTGTTCTGAAAAATGCAGAACATACTAAACAAAATGAAGTATAATTTTTCCAGAGAGCTTCTAACATTTTTAGGATTCACACAATACATTGATAAGTCTCTCAAGAAAGACCCAAGTAAGGCACTTCTATCGAAAAAGAAAATGGTTCCTTCAAGTTAATAAGAGCTTCTGAAATTGTTGGATGGACTTGCATACTGTGGAAATTCAGGATGGATTGCCTTTGTGTACTCCACACAGCTTATTAGCCATGAGGAGTTTAATTTGCCACTTCTCTCCGAGAAATGAATATGACCAAGGTCTTCAAATGATATTTTGCCAGCACTTAAAAGACCTCATAGAAATAACTGTTCCTGTGGCATCCTCACAGCAATCTGTCTTATCAAGCATGATCTTTATAACAGATTTGTAGGGTTATGTTCTTTTCTCCTGAAACTAATCCTACTGAAAATAACATCAAAATTCTTATTAACATCAGTGAAAACAGTTTTAGCCTCAATACTTGTATGGAGCAGTACAGCCGAACTAGGTGCACAGTAGAATGATTATACTCTGTTCAATTCTAATATAAGCATATGCACCTATAAAATCAAGAACTCAAGCAAGCTCCTGTTAGAATTGCATTTGGGACTAAATGCCATGAAAATATTTTCCTGAAAATGCTTAGTTTGTGCCTCTTTCTCCTCTCTCTTCTCTACATGTCACAGTGCCCAGGCTTTGCAAACCATGTTTCAGTTAATGACCCCTAAGCAAATGTATGAGCATTTCAAGGGGTATGAATATGTTTCACATATCAACTGGAATGAGGACAAGGCAGCAGCAATTCTGGAAGCCTGGCAGAGGATGTATGTTGAGGTAAAATTGAAAAAAACTTGGATACTATATTATTAAGTCCTACTAAGATCCTGCCTTCTGTCACAGTTCCTTACAGTATTTCCTTAAGGAAGATGTTTAAACCAGAACTGAGTCATTTCCTCTCCATTTTTAAGGGTTCTTTTGTGTGTTTGTTGGTTATTTTTTTGTTTGGTTTGTTTTTGTTTTTTTTTTTTCCTCAGTAAGAAACTGGTTATTTCCATACGAGAAACCGTGAAGGTGCTTTTTGATGCCTGGGACATTTTGCTTAGCTGGGGCTGAGAAGAAACCAAAGAGCTAGCTGGAATTTAAAAGCTTTTGGTTGGCTTTAAAAGCTTGTGGTTATTCTAAAGGTGTCTGGAAAGCATTAGCCAGCCATGGGCTGCTCTCCTGGCAGCAGCCCAGGTGGGAAGGCTGTGTGACAATGCCTGCCCTCTGTGTCCCGAACCCTGCCCTCCACTGTGCTGTTTCCGACCTCTGCAAATGGCCAGGCAGGGAGGGGCAAAGAGATGGCTGGCCTGGGGTTAAATGCAAGACTGGTACTGCATTGTGGAGTTACAGGAAGGGGTTTCAGGTTAAATGTTTGTAGTGAGCTGGGCGTGCAGTAGGCTTTCCTGAAGAGTGCAAATGCTGTCTCATAATCAGCAGCTTGCCAGAAAAAAAATTCGCGAAACACACTTGTGTTGCATCGGTGTAATGTCTGTGTGTAGAGCATGGGCTTTAGCAGGAACATTAAGGTAAAAGGATTTAATTTCAGATCTGTGCTGTAGAAGATGGTAATAGCTTATTTTGACTAAATGACTAAAATAAAAGAAAAAATTCTTTATTCACACAAAATTTTACTTTTCCTTTCATAGGTTGTTCATCAAAGTGTTGCACAAAACTCTACTCAGAAGGTGCTTTCCTTTACTACGACCACCCTGGATGACATCTTGAAGTCATTTTCTGATGTCAGTGCTATCCGAGTAGCTAGTGGCTACTTACTAATGGTAAATAAAATAAATCTATTTCATTTTCTCTGGTAGAGGAGCAAGACTTAAAAATATGCTTTATTGTTACCAGCTAGTAGTCCAGAGTATTTTACAAATATTTAAAATAAAAACTACAGTTTGTAAACTTTGCCTCAGGCTTCTCACGTGTTCCACTTTGTAACCTCTGCGACGTCTGTTCTGATTAAAAATTTTGTAAGGATCTGTAAGCGGGTGGGCAGAGACAACTGTTAGAGAAGGATCCATTCTAATATTCTCTTTTTTTTTTCCCCCAAATTCTCCTCCCTGCTCCTCCTTAGCTTGCCTATGCCTGTTTGACGATGCTGCGGTGGGACTGTGCCAAGTCTCAGGGTGCTGTGGGGCTGGCAGGAGTCTTGTTGGTTGCACTCTCTGTGGCTGCAGGATTGGGCCTGTGCTCATTGATTGGAATTTCCTTTAATGCTGCCACAACTCAGGTATTTAGAAGACACTGGTCTGCTGTTAAATTGCAAGTACTCTGTTAATGAACACAAGTGAATCTTTGAGAAATTAGGTCCTGAAAAAATGTTTTGGCTCTAGATTTTTGCATGTGCTGTTTTCCTATTTTGTAGCTTATGCTGTGATAAATTAAATTATCCTGCTGCCAAATGATAATGAAGAAAAAACAGGTATTATGTAGTCTGTATAATTCTGTGGTTGTTTTTTCTGTATCCCCATGTAAGTGGAGGCATTCTCAGTACCTAAGGAGTTGCAGATTTATTTTCACATCTGAATATACCAGGATGTTAAAATTCTGCAAATATTTTGAATGTAACTTGAATTATTATCAGGTATTTGCCTATCCAAAACTTGAATTACTTCTAGTGAGAATTTGTACCTGTAAGTGGTATATTTTAAGTTCTTCAATTATGTTCCAGAATAAAAGTTAATACCTGTATTGCATCCTTCCCATTTTCATTTTTCCCTTGGATTTGTGTAGAGTATAATGTAAAAGTTGCTTTAATTAGCCATTACTGCCTAGCTGCATGTCAGTTCGTAAAACAACCTATTTGGGTTTTGTTTTGTTTCTTTCCCAAGGTTTTGCCTTTTCTTGCTCTTGGAGTTGGTGTAGATGATGTTTTCCTTCTGGCACACGCATTTAGTGAAACAGGACAGAATAAAAGAATTCCGTTTGAGGTAATGACAAAATGGAGATTTGCGAGAAAATTAGAAGTTTCATATAGGAACAGATAATCACATCCAGAATTAATCAGTGGATTTTTTTTTTTTTTTGGGTGGTGTCTTAGGTTTATTTTGCCGTGAAATTTTAATTTATAAGCTGTTATATAAGGATTAACTTCCATAATCCAAATTCTGCTAAAAGTTTCAGTGAAAATTAATGCAAATTTAGGAACAAACTCAAATAGGAATCTTGACAATTAAATGATAAAATGATTTTAGTAGGAGAACACAAGGGAGATAAGGGGAAAAGAGAGGGAAGACAGTAGCCTTTTTGCTAGTAACATTTGCTATGGCCCTAAAATTGAGGTTTTTTCTGTATTTTTCTCTTGTTTTTATTTTCTGAAATTTATGATTGACCATGACATTTTAAAGCATAACATGTAACTGATAGGAAGACTAAGGTGTCATCACTTTTATCATCCTTTACTTTTATAAGTATTTTTAGCCTCAGTTTCACATCTAAACTACATCCCATTTAAAACTAGTGTATATTTGCTGATTTTGTTTTGTACAAGCAGTCTTCCGTGTGCTCTCTCCAGCTGGTTTTGCATGCAGGCAGTACAACCTCACTCTACTGTAATCTCTGTCTGTTTCATAATAGCCCGTTGGATTAGGAAAGGGTCATGTGTTTATCTTGATTTCTTGATGGGTTTTGTGTGTGGTCCCTGGATTGGTGGTGTTCTTTTTGTTTGCTTTGTTACATATTTTTTCAAGATGTGTAGCTATGTTATGCTTCTATGCTGTTAATACATGATTATTTTGTCTGAAAAATGAGACCACAAGTGATTCCACTGGTAAAAACAAAATCCTTCTGACCTGCAGATGTACTTGATACATTGTCAGTTTTGTGTTCTGAAGCTAGAATTAACTCTAGTCATGTTTTCTACCCTCAAAAATCTCAAGTGCTTCATCTGTGTTCCTACTGAACAGAAAACTTAGTATATAGTTTTCTCACATACTCTCAAATGCAAATTTATATTCAGAATTTAATTGTAACAGTTTTTCTCTGCTACTGTGTATCTGTAGATGACGCCTTCATTTGCAGGACATCATCTTATTCGCCTGACTTCTAAGACGTATCATCTGTTTTGCAGGACAGAACAGGTGAATGTCTGAAGCGAACAGGAGCAAGTGTAGCCCTTACATCTATCAGCAATGTTACTGCTTTCTTTATGGCTGCCTTAATTCCTATTCCAGCTTTAAGAGCATTTTCACTCCAAGTAAGTTTATATCCTGTTTTGTTGGCTGTAATGCACTATGGGAGTGCGATGATGGTGCTTGTTAGACCTGGGCAATAACAACTGCTGTTTGCCCTCCATTCTCCTGCTTCCTCTTCTCATGCATGGGCCCTCTCACATCCTGTTGGCAGGTGAAAGAATACCCTGTCCCACCACAGATGGGTTGAATGCAAAACCCAAGCTATATGTAACTGAGAAGAAACAAATTTCCAGAAGGAGTTGTGTTCCAAAGTCTCAAGAGGAGTAGGTTGCAGTGTAGTGTGCACTGTAATGTTCCTCAGCAACAATTTAGTCCTTCATTCATGTTTGTCCAGTTTGCTTAAAAACTAGTAGCAATGTGCATAAATTACATATGCATTTGTAATTTAAATAATTACTGCAGTACTTTTTACTGCCTTACCTCCAGTAATTTTAGCAAACTTGGTGAAAACCTCAAGAATTTTGTGTTCCAGATGGTTAGAGAGAAAACGTGAATTTTATGTGCTGAACCATGTATCACTTGCTCTCCCTTTCTCTGTCTTCTTGTATTTGTTTGTAATAATATGTATGCCTTCAGAAATATGAAATACTTACGCTATTGGAGAACGATTTCTTCTAAAAGTGAAGACTGAAGAAAGCTTTGGGAGTTTCTCCCATGACACAAGCAATTTATAGCACCATAGAGCATTGTACTATTTCAGTAGTTATTTTTCTTCTTCTCTAGCCTAGCTCTCCATTGATTTTTATTCTCACTGAGCTCTTGGCTGCCCAGAGGAATCAGAGCTGCACTTTTTCCTAATACATGTGGCAATTATTGCTTTCCTCAGATATTTAAGTATGCCTGTGTTAAACTGTAAATTGGTAAAATGTGTAATTGCAGTTATGTTACTAATAAGCATTAATAATTTGTTTACATTCCTTCTCAATAGGTAATTTGGTAGTGAATATAAGTGATATAAAGGCCTCATTAATTTCCTTTATCATTTAGCAGATGCTTATGGCGACTAAACCTAGGTATTTAGTCTTGAATGGTTATCAGTGTTTAGCTCTGCTGATTTGCCAAAGCTTAGATGTCTCTTCTTACAGAACATGTGATAGTGAATTGTTTTATTTTATAGAATCACAGAATTGCTCTGAGTTGTAACAGACCTTTTGAAGGTCACCTAGCCCAACCTTGTCCCCTGTCCTTCTAGTTGAAGGACGCCTTCAACTAGACTTCTCTGGGCAGCTTTTTCCAGTGTTTTCTTATTCAAATTTTAAAAACCACTTCTTTCTTATATTTAATCTAAACTTACCCTCTTTCAGTTTAAAGTTATTCCCCTTATTTTGTCACTACATGCCCTTGTGAAAAGCCCCTCTCCAGCCTCTGTGTTGCCCCCCTTTAAGTACTAGGAGGCTGCTGTAAGGTCTCCCCAGAAATTTATCCTCTCCAGGCTAAGCAGTCCAAATTATCTCAGCCTTTCTTTACAGGAGAGGTGCTCCATCCCTCTGATCATCCTGGTGGTCTCCTCTGGCTCACTCCAGCAGTTCCATGTCTTTCCTGTGCTGGTTCCCCAGAGCTGGGTGCAGGGTTCCAGGTGGGGTCTCAGCAGAGCAGAGGGGCAGAATCCCCTCCCTCCCCTGCTGCCCACGGGGCTCTGGATGCAGCCCAGGACACGTTTGGCTCTCTGGGCTGGCAGTGCCCATGGCTGGGTCATGCCAGCCTCTCATTCACCAGCATCCCCAAGTCCTCTCAGAGCTGCTCTTCACCTCTTCATCCCCCAGCCTGTGCTGGTGCCAGGGTATCAGGTACAAGTGCAGGACCATGCACTTGGCTTTGCTGAACCTTATGAGGTTCACATGGTAAAAGACTAAGCTAGATGTGTGAAATACTTCTGGTTGTATATCACTTCTTCAACTGGAAGAAGTTATTTATGTCTTCTACATCTGTGGCCCATTTCAAACATTTAACAGGTACCTTCAGCAGCTAACAGGATACTAGAGGTCATCAGACTCTGCTTTACAGAAAGACATGCTTTACAGTAGTTGCATCAGCCTAAATGCATTTCATAAAGAAATTCTCAGCAAATGAGCGATTTTGTTTTAATCACACTGCTGAGCTGCTGAGTGTGAGCCATCAAAGCTAATTCTCTCTTATCTAGTCAAATTTTGCTCATCTTTTTTCTTGTTTTCACTCTTCAACATCAAAATGTGACAGGTTGCCTCTGGAACATATGTGGAGACAGCCACTGTAATTGATACTGTAATCTGTTAACTTACATATGCCTGTCCTAAAGTAATTCATTTTTGCCTACTGCCATGCTACGGACTGAGTCACTGAAAGTTAAAAACAGTGCATAGCAGAATGACAAACAAAAAGTTTCCAGTGAGATTTCAACATATTACTGTATGAACATGTTGATATTATTCAGAATAAAAACATCAAAGTCTTTTACAAGGGAGTGGCTAATATGGAATTTACATGTAGGAACCCACACGAGTGTCCAGAAATTAGGGACAATTGCTCAAACTTTACTCACTTGGTAATTTGCCTTTGCTGAAACACAGTAGCCCTGTATATGTATTTAAGAGGTGACACATCCAAAGGAGCAGCTTTGGACTTAATACTGGGGATTCATTGACACCAGAGCTACATATATGACTGATACACTTAAAAGTTAGCAACCACTAAAATGAAATCCTTTGTTGTTAGAAAGGAACATTAGTTGCTTTGCCTAGCTTCACCAGGTAAAATCAAAATCAGGTGATACTTTGTTCTCAGTACTTGGAATCAGAGAACCATGGCAGTTTTGGTGGGTGGTCTGTACTTATGTATGGATTTCTTTATTTACAGTCTCCTTCCTCTCTCTCCCTCTTACTCAGACTTGTTTAAACAAGAAGTCCTTGCCGTCTTTGATGGTTTCCTAGCAAAACTTCAAAAAGTAATAAAATACTGCTGCATTTACTTTTCATGGATACTACCATCTTCTTATCTAGATAGTGAATTTTTAACAGAGGGGCTTGGAAAAGGAGGATTGCTCTTGGCCTTCTTTTGCTCTTCATTCCCTTTTCTTAAGACATTACTAGGTAACTGTCAACCTTTCCATAATTTTGAGGCCCAGTATTAGTTAAATAACCTGGTTGCAGAGAGAGAGTAAACCATTTCCTGCATCTGCAAGACAAACTTATAGTAAGTAACAAACTCATGTTTTGCACGTCAGTGCCTATTCCCGTCTCAGCTTCTGTCATATTCTGCTGAAGCAGTTCATTGATACCTCTGAGTTGGTTATTTACTTTATGGAACTCAGACACTTCAAGTCTGATGCTGTCTCAGGAGTCTGCTAGGGTTAGCTCTTTCCAAAATTTTAAAAGTGGAATTTAGTTCTTTTGAAAGTGAGATCTTTGAAGTTAATTACATACACAAGTAGGGACTGTTTTAGCTCTTTCACTGTTCTAATTTTTTTTTTCCTTATGTTGATCTTATTAATCCCCTCTTTAAGCAGTTTTAGGGTTTTGAGATTGCTGAATATGACCCAAATACTCATAAGAATCACCCCTAAGAGTATGTAGGACTCTGAAGGAGTAAGTCCTGAATTTTCAGATTTATTTTGTTTCTTAAAATGGTGGTGAAGGAAGAAGTTATTGGAGAAATCCACTGAAAGTTTTGAAGCTTACAGTAGGAATGTCTTAAACATGGCCTTCTGTTTTGAATATAAGTGAAGGAAGTCAAGGCTGAGTGTAACTTACTCTGGTCTTTTTTATTTCCTAAGACAAACTGTTCAGAGACTGTCACACAGTAAATTCTGCCCTGGAAAGGTAGGGTAAAAAAAATTATCAACCTCTTCTTTCTTACATCAGAAACTTCATTCCCTAACAGCAGAGGAGTGATGTGATCCGCTAATGAGCAGAAGTGGAACTTCTCCCAATAAGTGTTAAAAGTTTTCCCTCACCACAAGAATGACAATTTTTTTTTTTTTCCTAGATGTAGAAGTCCATTACCAGGGGGCAGTGGGTTTCTGGAAGGAAAGAATGTATATTTTAAAACTCATTCCATTATCTTGCTCTGCTGAAGTGGCTCATCCCCCACCTTTATCCACATCATTTACCTTTCCCTGCCCCTGACATGAGAAATTAACAAGCAAAATTAAAGCCTAAGGGAAAAGAGGGCAGGGGACAAGAATCTGAGCCTGTACCTTGTCAGGAGGGAGTTGCAGATAGAGAGAAGTAGAGTGGAAGTTTTCCTGACAGACCTCCTCATCTGTTCGTCACCTCTGGCTATACAGCACACCCAGTCTCCTTGGGTGGGCTGCCAGGAATGGCACATAGCAGCACATACTTCAGCGGGGCCCCTGCACATACCTACCAGCCTGGCTCCCTCCTCCCTTGCTGCCTCCAGCACAGACTGCCATTCTTCTGTCTCCCTTAACAGTTGCAGCAGCAATAATATTTTTAGGCTGTGCATTATGAAAAGATGCAAAAACCGTAGTGTGTTTCTCAGGAAGTGACCAACATAATTTTTTCTGATTAATGGAATTTTTTTACTGCTCTCTGATCTCATTTCACTGAATGCCTTCATTTTACACCCTTGAGTAGGTCCCATTCTAGTCCTTCTGGACTAATCTTACCTTTGTTGATTTCCCAAGGAAAAGGTCTGAGGCCCTTTTCTCTCCCATTTGGCCATTGATCTCTAAGGTACAAGAGAAGATTCCCTGTTCCCACAAATCCTAAACATGCTTTCAGCCTGGGTGCTGTCTGTACTTGGGAAGCTCTGCTGACACAGTTCCTTGTTGCTTTCACAGACTGTGGCTGTTGTCATGATCTCAGTTCTCACACTTTCCCATTCCACAACCCTGTGTATGAATGGCATTGGGAGGGAAGCAGTGGCAGATGCATCAGTTCAGGGACTGAATTACTCCTCAGTAATTCATCCTTCCCTCTCCTTATCAAGTCACAGGGTGGGTTTTTGTTTTAATGGGATCAAATTAGAATTCATACAAGAACTTCAGTTGTGAAAACTGAGAACTCCTAATCCTTGTAATGCTAGGTTAAGGTGGGTGAGAGACAGTGTGTAATATATAGGAAGTGCAATATTAAGCTCTAGGAATCTACTTAAAATCAAAAGAGAGATTGCTTTGAAATATTTTACTTGCAGAGTGTTAGTACATCATCACTAGGATGGCACAATGGAAAATTTTGTTCTAAGAAGAGATGTAAGTAGGCAGATTTACTGTGTGTTGCTGGATTAATTTTGAAGCCTCCAAAAAAAAAATATATAACGAACTATAAATGGTATCTCTACCACACAGTTAAGTATTAGTTTTCAGATCTAGTAATACTGGATGTTGGGGTCTAGAGAGGGAGCTGATACAGTGTGAAGTATTTGCAGTTTATAGAGCAGAAACAGAGGATTTCTGTTAATTTTTCAGCCATGCTGAGAGGACTAAGAATTATTGAGTCAGACCTTAGCTATTTTTTCCAAATCTCAGTAAATCTTAGCTGATCCTTGATACAAGATCTTGGTTAGGCACAACTAATTATTCATGTTTTATGGGTGATTCAACCTTTCTTTGGTTTAGCACCAGCAAAGAAAGTGGTTGTAAGAACGGGGTCCAACAAACACCTTTCTTTCCACAGGAGCCATTTGTTTTTCTGACAGATCGAATTAATTCTAGAGCACATCAAAAGCAAATAAAGTTTCAAGTCTTGGCTATGATCTTGCATACTTTTCTGTATGAATATTTATAAATCATTAAGTAACCATTGGATCTTTTCTCGCAAAGATGACTAAATACTAATTTGGCTTCAAGTACCGGGTAAATTCTGGTTTAGTAGCCATGTCTACAGACAACTAGCAATATTAAAATCTTACTTCAAGCAGGCTGGAGAACAGAAAAGAGAAACAGCAATAAAACCAGCTTTTGCTTGCAGTATATTTATGATTAAAATTGCTAGAAATTATTTACTTAACTAGTTGATTCTGATTTTTTCAGGACATTAAAACAATGTCTGAGCTTTTTATTATATTCTGACAATTTCAAAACTGTAAAAATCATTCACTGTTACTTGGATTTTCACAGAAAAATTTAAGCAACTTATGTAATTTAATTGAAAAGCAACTCAAGAATTTTTAAAATACGGATTTTGGATATCACATTGTTTGTACTGCAGGTTTTGAGGTCTGATCTGTCAAGGTCAAAAGAAACTATATATTTCTTTTGAGAAAAAAGACATCACATTTATATTGGATCGTTTTTGTAGTCCAGCTTTTGTTCTTCTTTAAGACTCTATTAATCCAAGCAGTCATTATTTCAGAAGTTACATGTGGAGGCACTTGATAGTTTATATATGGATAGCTTAACATGAAACTGGGCTACTATTGATATGGCTACTGCTTACCAAATGGATAAAACATAAGGCTTTCAAGGGATTTTTTCTTTTCATTGGTTGATGGCTGAACAATTTTTTCCCTAGTGTTTCTCCTAGTCTTACAACTGTCTTCCAGTTCCCAATGCCCAGCTTTCCCTTTGTGATGGCTAGTGCTCCTAACAATTCTGCTTTACAAATAAATGCTATCAATAATAATGATAGATGCTGCACCACATATGTTTATGGAAATTCTCTGGGAATCTCTGTGTGGGAAAGGATTTGGAGTATGGTTTGAAAGGGGGTGGGCGGGGAGGTTGTTTTTTTCATTATGTGATACTTGCTTTACAAATTAAATCAAGTATTCCTGTTCCAATTTAAGACAAATTTTGGTAGACTGGCTCATAAATCAAGCTCGGTTAAACACAGGCATATTGATACATATATTTGCTATGTGGTGTTGGTTTAATTTTGATTCTCCTTTAAAAATAATCTCTGATAAGTACTCAAAATATTGATCTTTCTTGGCTAAACTTTTAAGTAAGACTATCAAGTACAAAGTATTTCACTAAACCAATCTGTTTTGTTTTTTCTTTAAATTTACTGAAATCTTCTTTTCTGATTGAATAACATGCTTTAATATTACTGTGATACTTAAATTGCTTCAGTTCTAGTTTCAGTTTTGCTTCCATTTTATTTTGCCTTGACAGTCTTAATATGTCAGAATTTTATGTAAAAATATGATTACTGAGTCAACAGACTGTTTTACCACTTTAAAAATAATCACCACATATCCAGGCACAGATGTATTATAATAACACAAGGTTGAGTATTAAAATAAGTTAATTCACCACAATGGTCCTACCATAATGAAATGGGAATGTAAATATCTCTCAGTTTTCTCAGGCAAAAGCTTGAAAGCATGAGATGGGTTGCAATGGTAAATGGGGATGAGAATTGAAAGGGATTTTTTATGCTTTGTGCCCTACACAAAGTTTAGTAGCATTACTTATCCTGTGATTGTCTCTAGGCAGCAGTTGTGGTGGTGTTCAACTTTGCTATGGTTTTGCTGATTTTCCCTGCCATACTGAGCATGGACCTTTATCGTCGGGAAGACAGGAGACTGGACATATTCTGCTGTTTCACAAGGTGAGAGTGAGCAGTAGCTTTGTGCTTTTTGTGGTCACCAATCAGTTCCTTGTCCATTCCTTGTCAGGAGTGGGAGTTCTTCATTAAAGTGGGGTCAGCATGTTACTGTTATGATTTCATCACTAGTTACTGGCTTACATTTGCTACTCTTTTTTTTTTACCTGCCTGAAGGAAAAAGCTGAAATACATCTGTCTCCCTCTCTTCCCCCATATCCTCTCTCCCCTATACTTCCCTACATGAACATATGTTCATTTTGACTGCTGGAGAACAACTTTCTGAAAGGAGATGAAAGACTGACTGTTTAGGAATATCATGAGATATTTTTGGAGTGTTATGGGTTCCTGCAAGGTGTCCAGTGCCACTATTGACTAATCTTGGAAAGCTGTACATAACTCAGAATACTGTGAAGTCAGACCTACAGTGAATCATTATGTGTTAATTTTTATGTTTTTATGCCTTTAAACCTAAATAAAATTATTTCCCCTTTGGTGAGTTTTTTACAGAGCTATAAGGAATGATTACTACCATTACAGGATAATGCTGGATAAAGTGTCCTTTGTGGCTGCAGTAGTAATATAGAGTGGTAATGCTGCCATTCTAAAGTGGGTGCAAATGTACTCTCATTTAATACACAGCTGACTCTGAGCCTAGAATGGGGGTTAGCAGTCTACTGTCATCAGTGGAGCCACTGCTTGGAAATGAAACATCTTTTCTACCTTAGCTTTTGCTTTTGACTGCTGTGTAGAGGATGAACTATGTTTCTACACGTGTACTCCTACTGTCATAACCAGGATGTGGAGAATCTGCATTGGGGTGTCTTAGCCTTTTACATGCATCTAGGAGCTGATAGTTAGATACTTTAATGTCAAAGGAAGAAAGCATTTTACTAAATTGGTTTCTGATGGAGTGGTTAAAACAGGGAGTAGGTCCCGAGCTATTTCTTATTCAGTCATATTTTCAGAGAACAGCTGAATGTGTTAGAGTCTTGGAGCCCTGACTCTCCGGAATTCAGGGCATTCAGACCTTCCATTTTTTCCCTTATCTAAAGCTGCACCTAATGTGCATCAGAATTCAGCCCCTTTGCATGTGAAGAGATGCAGTTAGTGTGAGTTTGCTTTGATTACGTAGACAACATTCTGAGCTCCTCCTTTTGTAGGATTTCTGCACTTGATGAAAAATATCTGATACTCTTTACTATCATCCATTTATCATTTCTCATGTACAGATATAGGCTTGTCTCCAGTAATTATAATTTCTTTGTATAAACTAGGTATCTGATAGAGTCTGGCATAGACTACAATAAAGGGAATACTTCAATTACTTCTGTGATTTTTTCTCTTCATATGGCCCAGCCTTCCTATGAATTAATCCTTTCATTAATACTTTAATGTTTTCCTAATTTATGAAATATTCAGTCAGTATATGGCAAGTGGTATCCCAAAAGCCTGAGATTTTATCCAGAAGGCCCAAATATTATTTAACAGTTACTTCATTTGTTCTAAACAGAATAACTAACTATGTCATACAATTGCATCTTAATCTAAATATCTTAATTCTCAGCATTGGTACAGGGATCAAACTCAGACTTACTCTGCATTTAGACTGCTGAGCTTGTGTAGTGGAGTGATGTGTGTACAATGTCCATGTCTTCAGACAGATGCTGTTTCCTTCTTTCTGGAGGACCAGACCATCTGCACATGTTCTCAGGGGCCTACACTATGAACCATGCCTGAGAGATGTTTCCTAAATGCACAAAATGAAATTAACATCTAAGCATTACACGTAATTAGTGTCAACTGTCCAATAGAAGTGGAAGCAATGTCGGATGAAAGCATGTTATCCTATCTAGCCTGATTAAAATAAAGATCTGTCTCAATGCAATCAGATGTTTTTCTCTTCTCTTGCAGCCCGTGTGTCACTAGAGTGATTCAGGTTGAGCCTCAAGTGTATGCAGAAAATGACAATACTTGCTACAGCCCTCCACCCCCGTACAGCAGCCACAGTTTTGCACATGAAACTCAGATTACAATGCAGTCCACAGTGCAGTTGCGCACAGAATATGATCCTCACACGCAGGTGTACTACACCACAGCAGAACCTCGCTCAGAAATATCTGTGCAGCCAGTGACAGTGACACAAGATAACCTGAGCTGCCAGAGCCCAGAAAGCACAAGCTCGACGAGGGATTTGCTTTCCCAATTCTCAGACTCCAGTATACATTGCCTTGAGCAGCCTTGTACGAAGTGGACACTCTCATCTTTTGCAGAAAAGCATTATGCTCCATTCCTCCTAAAACCAAAAGCTAAGGTAATCAGGGAACTATTTACCTGTTTTCCAAAATTAGATTTCTGCCTTGCCCAGTTATAAAATTATCCTGGCAGTGGTATTAAATATAAGGAATAAATACAGTTCCTGTGAAATAACAAATTTTAATAATTTTACAGCTGATTTCTTATTTTAAAAGTTTTATCTTGCAAGTGTGGTAAAGACATACTTAATATATATATTAAAGATGAGGATTCTGATGACTTTTAATAATGTAAGCTTGTGAACAGTGAAATTAAAATCACTTTAAAATTTAAATACACTATAAATTTCTCATCTATTATGCAGAGCTCCTTCAAGCAAGAACAAATTACCTGAGTTTTGTAGTATGTATATGCATGAAAAAGCCACCAGAAAAATAAAAGCTTGACAGTACTGATGGATGTTAATTTTGAATT
This sequence comes from Thryothorus ludovicianus, assembly GCA_013397245.1. Lineage (NCBI taxonomy): Eukaryota > Metazoa > Chordata > Aves > Passeriformes > Certhiidae > Thryothorus > Thryothorus ludovicianus. The sequence goes on from VZTB01003767.1 coordinate 91,034, forward strand.
TCACTTTGTAGTATGACAATTTGGATTGTTAGTTCCTTTAGAAACCTAAAACCAAATACATTTCTGTTTTCTGTTGCAGATTGTGGTTATTTTTCTTTTTCTGGGTTTACTTGGGCTCAGCCTTTATGGAACAACCCGGGTGAGAGATGGACTAGATCTCACAGACATTGTGCCACGAGAAACACGGGAATATGACTTTATTGCTGCACAGTTCAAGTACTTTTCATTCTACAACATGTATATTGTGACACAGAAAGCAGACTATCCAAATGTCCAGCACTTACTCTATGAACTTCACAGAAGTTTCAGCAATGTGGCATATGTTTTGTTGGAAGAAGATAAGCAGCTCCCCAAGATGTGGTTGCACTACTTTCGAGACTGGTTGCAAGGTAAGAGAGCATTACAGGAACTTTTCTTAGTTCATCAGAAAGAACAATTGTTCACAGTGGTATTGCTGCCTTCTTCAAATAGAGTCACACAGTTAAATGTGGAGGGAGAATAAATAAGGAGAATGCCTAGGTGCTGCTTTGAACCCACATGTGGACTCACTCTTCATCACTCTTTGTCAGAATTCTTTGTGTTTAAATTTACTCCCCAGTAAGACAGTTTTGAAGCCTGAAGTGATTATATCTATGCCATTCACATCTAAGCAGCTGATGAGTTATGCATTATGGCCAAACATGGCCCTATGTCTTGGGTAAATAAATATTTTGTGCATGTTTTCAGAGCAGTAAATGAAAAGTCTCTGCCCAGTGATGTATTCTGACACAGGCCTAACTTTCAGCTCTTGAATGATCTTGTTAGCTTCAACTGGGACTGCTGGCATGAGGAATATTTAGTGTGGCTTATGTGTTTCATTGGGTTAGGAACTTAGTGCATACTCTAGGTTTCCAATCAACTACCCTCACCCTTTCTGTGGTGCTGCTTTTCTGTGCTGAGGTCTAACAGGGTGTGGAGTGGAAAGACAATGGCCTTTCAGGTACTATGATGATAATTGTTTCGAAACCCAGTAATTGGAAATACTATAATTGCACATGTTGAGACAAATAACTGGTTTGTATTTAAAATAAGGAGTACAGTTACATCTTAGCAAGTTTAACAGCAAACAAACTCTGCCCACAACTACCTATGTCTTTATATTGGGAGAATTTCTAGGAAGCTTTTGCCAAAAAAAAAAAAAAAAAAGTTACTGACCTGGTGAGACTGTAAATTTTAAACTTAATTGTGTACAGATGACCACTGCAGCCAGTGATTCTTAGAGAGCATATAGGTAACTGTATAGCTAACTTATTAGTCGAAAAATTTTATTCCTTCTGAAATTATGTTGAACAGTATTAGGAAAGCAGATGCATGTAAGTGACATATCTACATAAAATGAAGTTTCCCATGTGTTTAATGCGTTGCTAAATAATGCAAAGCAGTATTTCAGCTATTAGCTTCGGGGGTTTTTAATGGTTTTAAAGTACATTGGATCCATTCATTGCAGTCTACTTACTGGAAGCTTTATTTAAAATATTTTGCTCACATAAGCATATTGAGCTGTAAGGGAAGGCATTACTGGCAGGAAGAAAATTCAGCATAGTTTAGATGTTTGCTGGATTGGAACCTTACTATACTTGCTAGAATTCTAAGCAGTTGTCCTTCTACATGCTTTTCCAAATTCTCTTAAACCTCTGCTGTTTACTATGTTTCTTTTGTGGTTATTTTTTGCTGTTCCAAAACAGTAGGAAAAAATGTGTCTGGTGTCCCCCCTTTCTCTTTTTCCCCCTCCCCTGTGAGGGAGATAGAAATCTGAGATTGTGTTCAGGAAGCTTTATTAGTGCTCAACCTCAGCACAGTCTGCCAACGATAAAGTCAGGAGGAGGTGCCCTTGGATCTGCTCCCTTGCAGGCTGCTGAGTGAAATGCTGGAGGCTAGCCCACTTGGTGTTACTCCCAGGAGAACTCCCATTCCCAGTGCCCCTCTATCAGGCACACCACATACTTTCCCAAACCTCTTTCACTTTGAGTGCCTCCCTGTCCTCTTTGCAATCCTTTGTGTCCCTCTTGTGCTAAGGACTGTTCGTGTGGCCAAGGGCCTGCATGTCCCCTCGTGCTGTATGTCCATGCTCGTGTGTGTTCTTTCCAGACACACTCTTCTCATAGGGCTGTTCCTACTCTGATCCCATCCAGTCCACATTAGCCAGACTATCCTTACTTTTCCTCTGCTTTTTTTTTTCGCTAGAGGAGCTGTGTGTACTCCTGGTACCCGGCGTTTACTGACAGACTGCATGGAGCTAAAATATTGCAGTAGAATGGTCAGGGAGACTCCAGGAAGCAGTAGTGACTTGCTGTGATCCATGTGACATGCCAGCCCTGTGACAGGCCATTGATTGGCCCTTCTGATCACACACAGCTTTAGAATTAATTGTTATGATTATTAATTAGCATTTAGGTCTGTATCCTTACCTCTTCTAGTGGGGACATTTTCTGAGAGGTTCGCAATTAATACAACCCTGCTGCTGCAGTTCACAGAGTGATACTGCCTTCATGGGGCTGTAAAGGAGGATATTGAGGTGTATCAATAGAAAGATGTCATGTTTTCAAGTGGTACAGTGCATTGATGTTACACAGGTGAGCTAGACTGCAGTACTAAAAACGGCCATGCTTGTCAGAGTTGGGGAATTATCTAAAGGTCCAGACTAACAGACAGAATAGCACCTGATTGTTACCAGCTGTGGCTGGTGCTGAAGGATTCAGGGAAAGGGAAGATGGAGATAGAATATACAAACAAGGTATAGATTTAGGCTGGATTCAGGGAGAATCCTCTGTGAGGTGGAGCTGTTCTATAGGTATAGGTTTTTTTGTGCTGGAAGGACTCCTCTAAGCAGGAACAGCTTTGACCTGCATGGCTAATTCCTGCCGACTTGACCGTGAATCCAGTGCCAGAGGTTAATGGCCCGAGATGGCCTTCTGACATGCACACATTTGTCCAGCAGAATGAAGGATGCAGCAACATGTGAACAAAACCATTTTTTACCAAGAAGGTGTCCTTAGTTTAGCTGTACATTGTTCCTCATCTTATAGCAGTGGAGTGTGCCTTCTGCCTCAAGCACTTCTCTTTCAGAGATGCCTTGTATTTTGCTTTCTAGTATTGTTTATGTTTCCCTATTTTCTGTTACTTAAAGGGTAACAGATGAAAAGTTAGCACTAATCATTCATTTAAGCTGTAAATGTTAACATCGGTTTTGTTAGTGGCTGCATGTAGATGAGGTAGCTTGGATTCCCTGATGGCTTCTAATTAGGCTTGTTTTTGTGAAGGGAAATCTTATCTCGTGTTTTATGGTGGCAGCTGGTCACATGGGTCAGTAGGAATTCTTTCTCACCCCCACTCCCACATAATTTTTGATGTTGTCACTTTCTTCTGAAGCACTAAGCAAAAGTGACTCCTGACGTGCAAAAATCCCGTTTATAAAGCTTTTTAAATTCCCTTAGTTTCTGTAACTTTTCTGCAGGAAGATGTCAGCAAAATGCTTTCATCTTTCTGCCCAAAAACATATAATTAATCCCATTTATGATAGATTAAATGTCTTTTAAAGTAATTGTTATGAACATGTTTCCTTTGAAAGCATCAAAGTCCACTACAAATTTCAAAGTGTAATGGCAAATTTCACTTACTGAAAGTTTGAAATTCTTCAGAAATTAAGTACAACTATCAGTGGTTTCTTAATATTTTGTCTGTAAACTTTAAGTTTCAGCAAGGTAATAAAATAACCCAAAAGTGTTAAGGCTGGCTGAAGAATAAAGGTGTAAAAGGGAACAGGGTTTGAAGGATGATCAAACTTGTGAGAATGGGGGAGCAGGGAGAGATGTAAGAGAGCTGAGTTTTCACTCACTGCAGTGATGTTTCAAAGTACATGCCCTTTTTAGCAATCTCAAACTGGTAATGTCACATGCCAATGGATTTATGTCTCATGCCAATGGATTTATTTGTTATTGTGTCTGTGGAGCCCCCTGACAGGGGTGGGATGTTTATGTGGAAGCTCTGCTCTGATGTGCTGTCTATCACAGCAGTTTGTGTGCTCCTCCTGCGGAAGGGAGACACTTTTTTGCTGGAAGTTGTACTGCTCTTAGGTCATCTCCTTCTTTTCCATGTGCTTTTTTCAAAGCATCCTCTTAACTTTCCTGAGTCATTGTGTTTCTTGTCACTGATATGATAGCCCAAATACTCTCATCTGGCCACTTTGTGAGAAACTGCCATGGAGCTGAACTTGGCACAGAGGGGATGGATTGGTATTTTTGCATACTCTGACCGATGATTCCCTTCTCTGCAGTGCCAGTAAACAGTGCTTTTTTCAAAGGGAACCTCAAAGTCCTTTGGTGGTGTCAGAAAACCTGATGGCAAATTGTCCTCCTCCTGGACCAGTGCTAGAGGACCGCATGCAGAGATCTGACAGGCTTCTTTCATCATTTGGTTCTCAGCCTGTTGGCTTCACATGATTTGACATGGTTTAGTGACACAGCATGGGAGGCAGTTTTCTAAGGAAGAGAGGACGAGTTTGTCAATGGGAATAGGTACTCTGTCCTGGCAGTGGTGTCAGCCGGGTGCATTTTCTCTTCCAGTGCTCTTATCTCAGTACAGCTGTAGCTAACCTATCCAGTCTGTAGTGATGGTTTTCATTACAGCTCCTCAGCCCAGCTGTGAGGTGGGTCGAGGATTTCCTCCACCACCACTCCCCCAGCCTTTTTCTTCCCTTCCCTGGACATGCGGTTTGTCATCTGCTTGCACAGAGCCTCCTTGTACTGAGCTGTGGCTTCCTGTACTAAATCTGATCCAAATTTCTGCTGTGAGGTATTCCCTCCCCCTTGAAGGGTGGCAAGGAGGAAAATAACAGTTGAGAGTGAATAGGTGTTGGCTGTGATCTTTACATGTGCTGGCAGCAGATCCCATGACTTGTATTAGCTGCACAAGTTGAACAGATGGAACAAATTGACAAAATCATGTTCACTCACGCTGTGCTTGAGGAGCAGCTGAGTTGCTGTTTGAAGTTGAAAGTTTGAGTGTGTTTTTCTCCCCCCACCCTGTAGTGGAAATTCTGGTTATAGTGTAGAAGCTATTGCCCCAGTGCTCTGCAGTAGCCCAAGACAGTAATGAGAGCGGTGTGTGTCCTCCTCTGTGGCTCAGTGCACTCAGTCAGGGTTTTGGTGAGGCAGAGACGAGTAAGGAGAATGTTTCCCTTCTAGGTAACAGACTTATGCCTCCTCTGGTTGTAAGGTGGTGAAGCTGGATGAGGGCTGAGCTCAATCCTTTTCTGTTCTACACAAGATTAACTCTTTCCCATATGCTTCTCTAAGTGGAAGAAGTTGGAGAAGATCTTCAATTACCCTTGAGGGGAAGCCATTTATGCCAGTACACAATGCATCTGCAACTTGCTAGCTCAACTTTGCTGGTCTGCACAACTTGGAGACTCTACTTTTCATTTTCTTTCTTCCCCTGCCTTTCTTTGGGCAAAATACTGGACATGCAACTGATATTTCCCATACATTGACAATGTGGTGCCCCAAATTCAGGAGGCAGCATGTCAATAATTTTCACCCTGATTCAGCTATGAAAAAGCATCATTATTCTTTCTTCTTCAGAAACTTGTTTATAAGAGTGATTATTCACCTGCTTGTTCTGTCTTCCCCTTGCCTCTCTTAACTCCTCAGGACTTCAGGATGCATTTGACAGCGACTGGGAAACTGGGAAGATCACTTACAACAGCTATAAGAATGGTTCTGATGATGCTGTTTTGGCTTACAAACTCTTGGTACAAACAGGCAACCATGCAAAGCCCATTGACATCAGCCAGGTAGTGTATCAGAGTCCACGCTGGTTTACAAATACCCAAGTCATGAGGAGTGGGGGGAGATGAAAAGTTTACAAAGGTTGTAGTATCCTTTTTCCAGCTCAAGGAGCTGAATGTCTGAATTATGCCTTTCTTGGATGGCCTTGCTGACTTTGCTGAAGCCACTTGTCAGTTGCAGCATGGCGTATGTTGCAAAGTGTTCAAATCAACATGGCAAATACCAGTCCTTGACTGTTACTGGCTGGTGTGCATTCTGTGTTCCCACGCCAGACATGCTCAGTTTCCATGGAAATTGTTGTGAAAAATATTTCTTTGCATCCATAGGTGTAATGGAGTTTAGTCCTGTGCTGAACATTCACAATTATTTGGTTTGTTCCTACTGATTTGTGCAAAGTAGAACATTTTTTAAAAGATATTGATGAATTATAGAGAAAGGAGACTGAAATGATTGCATTCAGTATCATATTCTTCTACCACCATCACTAAATACATCTAAACTGCTGTAGAACTACAAATGGCAGTTGTTACAACTGACTATATAAAATATGCCTGAGGTTACCACAGCATATGACTGCATTTGCTATAGCCATTTGTAAGTGGAAAAACATTAGGAATGACTCCTTACACTAAAATTAGATTTCAAACGCTGAAGAAGAAATTCTTCAGTAACATCTCTTCTCTGAGAGTCATTATCAATTCACTGTGCTTTCAGGCAGAAAAATAGTGTTTTTAATGAGCTTCTTGGCAGTTCTGCTTATTGTCTTTCTTTTTTCTTCCTGGCATTAAAGGTGACAGATTTACAGAGTACATTGTTCAAAGTTACTGTAGTGTGTGAAACACTCTGCTGTATAGCAACATGCAACATGCTGTCAGGTCTGAATGAAGCTTCAGCAATGAATTAGGCAAAGAAAGGGAGCTGAAGAGAAAACCTTCAGTAAGATTTTGTTTAGCAGAGTGTACCAGGTACACTGTGGAACAAATGCAATTGGACTGCAGCTGCTGATATAATTTCCTGTGCCTGGGAGGGAGAAAAGTGTGGTGCACCCACAGGGGTTGAGCGCTGTACTGTGCAGTTCCAGAGACAGCTTGAAGACATACAGTTGTTGCATATCCTGTGGACTAATTGAATCCAGATCCTTGGAATCCAACTTTTTTTTTTTTTTNGACCTGGAACTGGAGCTGAGCCAGAATTTTAAATAAACAAAACAAAAAGCCCCAGTAATACTTTTCACCCATGGAGTCCTCTGTCAGAGCTCTAGCTGTGCAGGATTTGGCTAACAGAACCCTGGAAGTGCACCACTGCTGTTTACCCCACAGATGCATTTGCCCACAGTGACCCAAATAATATGGGGCAGTCGCCTGCTTTTTTGACACTGGGCATTTTCTGAATACATAGGTCATAGGAGGCAAGTGTTAGCAAAATTTATACAGATGTTGTTTTATTTTTATAGCTCTCCTCCATTTACTGGGTGGCATTTCCTTCAGTGTTAACAACAGAGGTTAACTGCACACAGACATAGGGACTCTTGCCAGGTTTTCTTTCCGTGTCTTTAAATATGTTTCTCCAACTTGGTTGTTTTTCATTCTTGGCTGCAGTCTTTCAGAATTTGGATTTAATTGGCTCAGTGTATTCTGGAACCATCTGTTGATTTAGTGGTTATTGTAAATATATGAGTACTAATTTATAAATAACCATTGTCACTGCATTTTCTTAGATTTTGTTTTTGTTGTCAAACAATAGTTTACTGATAAGTCCCTTCAAGTGAAGATCCATGTTCTCTTGCTTTTACCCTCCTATATGTGTGTTGCATCTCCCGGCCATTTGTTGAAAGCATTATGGCAAAAACCCTGAAAGCAAAACTTACTCTGAAAGGCTTCTAATTTTTTTCCATTTTGCAGTTGACTAAGCAGCGTCTGGTGGATGCGGATGGAATCATTAACCCAAATGCTTTCTACACCTACCTGACAGCCTGGGTTAGCAATGACCCTGTGGCCTATGCTGCCTCGCAGGCCAACATCCGCCCGCACCGCCCGGAGTGGGTCCATGACAAGGCAGACTACATGCCAGAAACACGGCTGAGGAGTAAGTAGTGTTTCATCCCAACGTCCTGCAGTTTGCATGGGGGCCTCCACTCCTTCCTTCAAGCACCAGTAACCCCTGATGCTGCCCAGGGCTCACAGAAATAAGCAGGAGAATGCATTGTGTTGTGCTGTAGTTACAGGAGATCCAAGCACCACTGCAGCTCTGACACCATTGCAGGGTTTTATCATGTTGAATAATGAGTTACAGAACAGTTTAAAGCTCTGAAAATTTATAGTAAGTGTTGTTCTTTTTTGTGTCACCTGATAGTTCTGTCTGTGTGAGAAACCTGGGCGTTTTATGAAATTCCTACCTAAGTTATTCTGAAATTTCATTACTGAAATTCTATAATACCTTAGAAATTTTTACCGAGCTAAGCTACTGCACTGATATGGTACAAGAGCTAGAGGGACTAGAGAAGAAGTCACACTTCACACCATTCACTGTTTTCCTGGCAGCAATACCAGCTGGCTTTGCTTTAGCTTTCAATTCATAGGGAAGATTGCTAGTTGGACACCAGTAGGGAAGGGGAGAGGGCATATAGGGGACAACTGGTGCACTTGGAAATGTGGTTGGATAACCATGCTTCAGTGTATCCAAACCCTAGAGCTTTGTGGCAGTCAGCCAAGTTTTGTCTTAATGAAAATTTATAGTTCAGATTGTAATAGGGCAAATCATGTTAAGCAAGTCAACTGAATGAAGCTGCAGGGATTGGAACACACAATGGCAGTAACCAAAAGCTTATTGTAGAAGCCTTTTCTTTTCTAGTCATAGAGCAGACCTTGCATTACACTCAAAAAGAAGTATGGAGAGTGTTGGTTTGTCAAATTATTAAAGGACAAAAAGTTATGTATTTCCTCAGTAAGCCATTACTTTTACATTATGAGGGCTTTTTCCTTCACTAATTTCCATCAGAATGAGGATTTCTGCGTCTGTAATATGGTGGAAATCTTAAAAAAAACCAGACAACATGCTCAAGCCTAATTTGTTTTCGAGTTTAAGTGTGGATCTCAGTTAATCTCAGGGAGATGACCCTTGATGTTAAAGAAACTGTGTAAAAGAGGAGCATTTGAATAAAATTTTTAAATTATGTGATTGTCTACTCTTATGTTGCAGTTAGGGATTTTTGACCAGATACTTAGTAAAAAGCACTATAACACTGATCAGGATTAAATACATGGATTGAAAGATAACTGTTAAATGATATATAATTGTTGGGAATTTGGTGTAGGCCGTGTTCATCCCATTACACTGCATGATAAATTAAAGTAATCTCACATACTGTTCCCAGTTTCAATTTATTGGAGAGTTTCAAAACTATAATTCATTCCAAACAAGATGAAATTTAAGTCTGCCACCTTTTATGCATTTTGCTGTGAAGAATAAAATGTTTTGCTAACCCTGGTATCTGCATATCCTCTTCTTCCCAAAAGTGCATTTTAACATTGCTATCCTTTTCCTAGTTCCAGCAGCCGAGCCCATAGAATATGCTCAGTTTCCTTTCTACCTCAATGGATTGCGTGAAACTTCTGACTTTGTGGAGGCTATCGAGAAAGTGAGAGCTATCTGTAATAACTACACCAGCCTGGGGATCTCCAGCTACCCAAATGGTTACCCATTTCTGTTCTGGGAGCAGTACATTGGACTTCGTCACTGGCTCCTCTTATCCATTAGCGTGGTTTTAGCTTGCACGTTTCTGGTGTGTGCCCTCTTCCTCCTAAACCCCTGGACAGCTGGGATCATTGTAAGTTTATTATAAGGGTCTTTGTTGAAGTAAAATTCCTTTCAGCATAGCTCTTGCTGTAGTCGGGAAGGTTTTGTTTATGTCTGGGCCTCTGGTGGAGTATGTATATTGCATCATTCATTATATATTTATTCAACTTGAGGGGGTAGGGTTCATGCCGAAGGTACAAGTCTTAATAACCTTAATCTTCTGGCCACCTTTTTTTCAGGTTTAAAGCTTTTTTAGGAAGGTACATAAACTTTTACCCTTGCTCAAAGGTACACATAAGAAATAAAGAAAATAAGAAATAAAGACACAGAGGAAAATTAAGAGCTTTATTAAAACAATTTCTAATTCTGTATTTCTTGTCTTCTTTTGTCACACATAGTTATTTTTCTAGGCCGTTGCTTATGGCTAACTTGTCCATAAATTTTCCCAGCCATTTCTGAATGCAGTATTTCTGGAAGAAACTGAAATGCTTATGCTGTACTGTATGCACTGTGGAAAGCCTGTAACTGAGCTATCGAGGAGGAGGAGTGTAAAATTGTAAACTGCAGAGAATACTCCTCCATGCTTTCTGCAAGGCACCAAAAGCCTTTCAGTAAACATTCAAGTTAAATTGAATGATGATGTTCCTGTGTTTAAATTCCATAAACTATTGTATGGTTTATAAAACTCCAGAAGTAGAAAAGCATAAAACAGTTACTAGTTTTTGTAATGTACGTTTATATGACAGGTATGTTAAAAGGTAAATGTTTAGTCTAGAATATTTTTCATAGCACCTTATCAAGCAATTTATGTTATTATGCTTGATTCATTAGCTTATAAAATCATTTATTGTAGTGCATACTTTTTTCCTTTTGGAAAAGGAGTTTATTTTCAGAGTCCACCCTTGCTTTTTTAAGTGTCTATTTTTTTTAACTCCTTTGCTTTAGCTACTTTTAAATTTGATTCTTCAGACTTCCTCCCTTCCCTTTCCCTCAGGTTTTTTTTTTTACAAGGTAGATGAAAGAAAAATAAAAGCTTCCTCTTATATTTAATTGTTCACTTTGTCTGTGTCAATCCCTCAAAATACCTTAAAAGCTTAGAGTCCCTCTGTAACCTGAGACTCATCAGCTGATTATGGCATTTCTTCTGTGCTTCAGACATCCTCACTTATATTTGCAGTTCTGCAAAAGAGAGTTCAGATATGGGTAGTTGAAAAATACATTTTCGGGAAGGATTGTCTGAAAGATGGGCAAAAAAAAAATGTACCTGTTGGGAGTATCCATGATAAGGAAATGTTTTTTTGGCTCACTGATGGATTATAACAAATACAAAGCTGGTGCTTCACGTGTTAACTGGTTCTTAGGGTGTAATTTAGACTGGCTATTCAGCATACATTGCCATTGAGAAAAATGAAACAAATAAAAGCAGCTTGTCTTTGGGAATATAGGATGGCTTTATGGAATATGTCCTATGGAAATCATGTTATTTTGAAATGTCTTTCTCCTCATTGTCTGGAGTGTAAGAAGATACTAACAGATTTTTAAAATCATCTAGGTGGTGGTGCTGGCTCTGATGACTGTGGAGCTGTTTGGCATGATGGGTCTAATTGGAATAAAGCTGAGTGCAGTGCCTGTGGTTATCCTGATTGCTTCTGTTGGCATTGGTGTGGAATTCACTGTTCATGTTGCTTTGGTACGTAAAAATCAAAAAGCATTTTAAAATAAAATGGTGGTAATGTTCAGGTCACAAATCCTTATATTTTCTTATATTATCAAATCCTTATATTTTCTCAGAAGGAAAGTGGTCAGTTTCATGTACCTTTCTGTTTTTCTCAATGAAAAAGAGTTGATCTTGATGAGCTAGTTCCTAACTATTGAGTCAGTCTCCCAGGAGACAAGAGAGGATACATTAGCTGTGATACCTGTTTGTCTGATTGATGCAATTATGTAGAGAAAACAGATCTTAAATCAACTTGCTTCAGTCCAGACTCTCATGATCTTTGTCTGAAACCTCATTGTTGTTGCATCAACGTTACACAGCTTTTTGTTGCCTCTTGCATGTAGATTCTCTGTCTTGCAAAAGAGAATTCTTAGGAGGAGTTTTTCAAATCCAGATATTGTATCTTTTGGTATTTCTTGAATGTGAACGTGTTAGAATTATTGTTTCATTTGTAAAATCTGTGCCTTCTTTTCAGAAGCCATTGGCTAGTAATAATGGGCATAAACATGCAGTTTGTAGGAAAATATTTTTCTACTGTTTATCTAGTGGTTTAGATGATGTACAGAGTTAGGGCACATTAAGTCACCCTAAATGAAAAGAATCATTTTGAGAAAAACCACAGTGGAAGTAGGGTAAGGTTAAAGAGGAGAAATTGGAACCCTTAAGTGATGACATCTTTTTTCTCCTGCTGCAGATAGATAGATTTTTGATAGTCAATGAATTTGCTAGGACTTGGAACATTTTGGGAATTGTTAGAAACTAATGGTGTAGAAGAGGAAGAAGGAAATGACAGCTTCTCACTACTGAAGATTCAAAACAGGAAAAATGGAACAAAAAAGGACAAAACAGTTGTTTCTAGATGGGAGGAAACTAATTTAATTTACAGGATTTTGCAGGTTACCTATGCTTGAAGGAAAAATGCCAAGTAAACTGAATATAGTGGTTTTCTTACATTGACACTGGAGATAAAAACTTTGGAACATATGAATAGAAAAATCTGTGTTGTATAAACAAAAAAGGCAGTGCTGGAACTTTTAATGTTAAATTTAATTGAGTTTAAGAGTGATTCACAATCCACTTGTGGGTTGGTTTTCTGCTATTGCTTGTGAATTCTGACTTTGTTTTTTCTCTAGTTCTAGAGAAGAGAGACTTAAATTCCAGGGCTGTGAGGAAGATAGCTGCTTCAGTACATATCTTAGTAGCCAGTAGGGAATTAACCAAAGACAGCCCTTAAAAACCACAGTAAGAAGATCAGCCAGGTTCTTGTTTTCTCAAACTATTAAGTCATACACAGAGTAGACAAATTCATAAGAAACCTAGCACCTGCATGATTTTGATAGAGCTTATTCATAAGGAGTTGTAGGTGTGAAGACAGTTCACTAGTCATATTGTTGCTCAGACACTACCATGTTCAGCACTATTCCTAGGATAATTTTTTATGTATAGAACTGCTAGCTTTGAAGTACTAAAAGCTTCAAAAACTTTTTTTTTTTTTTTGAGTGAAATTAAAATGTTAGAAAAAGTCACAGAAGCTGCGGACGCACAAGAATGAGAGGAGTATGCCTACAATTTTCACACCTGAAGTGCTTTCACCATGGTGTAACTTCTTTTCAGGTGGAAACAGGCAAATTGAGAGACAAAAGAGTACTGCTGCAAGTAGGCATTGCATCCAGAATTACTATGGTCTGACTCTGGCATCAGTGCTTACTCTGGTTGTGTGACTTCAGCAGCTGCTATGTGGTGTAACTGCAGGATCAGGCATTCTCTCAAGGGTTAGCTTGCTACAGAGATAACTTTGATAAACTGTAGTTTGGAGTAATTAACTGTGTTTGGAGTAATTAACTGTGTATGCTAGGAGAGTAGCTGTTTGGAAGGTTGTATGCATCTGCCTAAGGAAATGGACTTTTCTGTTTTGCAGGCGTTTTTAACTGCCATAGGAGACAGGAACCGTAGGGCTGTCCTTGCATTGGAACACATGTTTGCACCAGTGCTGGATGGGGCCGTGTCCACTCTGCTTGGGGTGTTAATGCTTGCAGGATCAGAGTTCGATTTTATTGTCAGGTAAAGCATTTCTGTGTTTTGACTTCCTTTCAAAAATAAAAATAAGTGTGCTTTTAATTTTTATTCACTTCAGTGAATCTGTCGTTTTATTACTATGCATGGTGTGTCAAGTATTCTTACGTCATGGTCCTGCTTTCCCTCTGTTTTATTAACTCCTTGTTACTTGCTAGACGTGGTAGTGTTTCCATTGCTGACATTAAAATCTGTTCCAGGAAAATCTGAGACTTAGCATGAAGGAACACAAAAATGTTGCTCTTTAGAAAGTTTGCTAATTCTGGGTTTGAATTAGTTCAAAGCATCTTGTATTGTCCAGTATTAGCTGTATCTGACCTTTAGCCTTGAGGTCCTCCAGGCTTCTTGTATGCACAAGAATTTGTATGCAAAGGACACGTGAACCTACAAACATTCAACTGTGCTGCAAGTGACTCTCTCAGGGCCTTCCCATTCTATCCTTATGTGGGTTTTACATAATGAGGAAAAGGGGTGGGGGGATGTGGGTTTGGGAGAAAGTCCTGTTTGGGAGCTGGGGAACCATAAATACGAACACAGAACTTCATACTAAAAATTTTGTACAGCAAAGTCTAAAGGCCCTTCTGTTTAGAGCTACAAGCAGGCTGTTTCTTGTGAATATAATTAAGAACGTGAGTTTGTCAAGTATAGAGGAAAGTGAGTCTTTTCTTGAGGGGAATTTGAGAAGTGCAATGAAACAGATCCTCTTCTATTCCAAACAACCTGTGGAGCTCTGCAAAATGGCTAATCTTAGAAGTAACACAGGCTCTTTATGGTAAACTATAGCACACACACAGAAAAATAATCCAAGCCCTAAAATGGAACTGAGGTAGAGCTGGACCAAATAAAAATGCTCTGAAAGATGGCTTAACTACTTAGGTAGACATAAGCTGGACGGAAGACTAGATTTAACTGACATCCATTTGACAACAAGAACAACAAAATGTCAGGGGCAGGAACTGAGAGAATGACTGCTAAATCTCATCAGGTTTTTTGTTTATGTGTAAGAGATTCGAAGAAAGCAGATGGTTTGTAGTTAGATCTCATGAAACCTGCATAAAGATTATTACTATACAGATATTCCATGTCCCGAAATAGAATTTTCTTCCCCCCAAATCACTATTTTTTACTTTATTGTATTGGTATTGAAGAAATAGAATTATTCTTTAGAGACCTGACTTTGTAAGGGTTGGAACATTTTGACATACAGGTTACTGATAGATTTAACTTAAATTTACAGGGGTAAGTTTTTGGTGTGCTACTTTCCTATTTAACAGATGAGATTTTGGCACACTTTTTTGTGCCGTAGCAAATGGAAGATCATAGCAGCCCTTCACACCAAATTTGGATTGGATATGCTCTCAGTTTATAAAATGAGCCTTTCAACTTTTCAGCTTATGTTATTTTACTTTTTTTGGCCATCAGTTTCTGATTTTATAGCACAATCTCACTTCAGTTTGCCGTGTTGAAAAAATATAATAAAATAAACTATGGAGAGTCTGAGCATTGTTAGAGTGGGCGAAGAAGATCCTAAACTTCCGGAAAGCGACAGATTAGTCCAGCAATGTGGAAGATTAAGTAAATTAACAGGCACTGTATACACGAACTGGTCAAAGCTATAATCCTCCTGTTTATTCTAATGTTAGATGGATGAGATGCAAATGTTTTTAATGCCTGTTGTTGATCTGTATCCCAGTTTAAAGTTCTGGTGGTTTATGTTAGTAGAGTAGATTGGCTAGCTGATTTTTGTTAATGCAGATCAGAAATTCCCAAATGTTTACAATAGAAGGATATTTATAGTTTTACAGGAGTCTGATATATTTGATCAGATGTAGAAACAAGGAGGCAGTAAAGTTTGTTGCCAGCTAGACAATGTAATCAGCAGACCCATTAGTAGCGAACTTGCCCTCTGTTCTTCTCCTTTGCCTTCTTCTCCAGGAATTTACCAAGACTGAGTCCTTGAAATCATTAGTTTCAACACAGCCTTAAGTTTAGTCTGAGCCCCAGCTGTGCCGAATACCAACTAGCAAGACTTTCCTTTTACTGACAGGTTTACCTTGGTATTCATGAAGGATCCCAGACCTTAGCCCTCAGTGGTGGGAAAGGACAACTACTTGTGCACTTTTCTCTTCTTCCATAGTATTTCAGCCTTTATGTTTGAATTGGCTGACGCAAAACAAGAGTATTCAGAGATGCTAAATTGTTCAACAAAAGATTAGCCTGCAATGCAGCTCTGCCATTGTGGAGCGCTCTTACTCAGTACAATGCTGAAGCTTACTATAGAATGGCATTTTCTTTGCAGAAAGCGGGTTCCTGTGTTGTAAAAGAGTTGCAATTCAAGCTATTTGGTAAAACTGGAACTCACAGAATTCTAGGTGTTAAGTTTGATTAATGAACGGCGAGGAAAACACTTACCTGATATACTGTAGATTTAATTAGACATTCTGCTGTAAGTTGCAGAAGCATTTCACAGTGGATTAGCTGCTGGGAGAAGAGGGCTTCTTTTCCTTCTACACTAAATTGTTTAAATTCTACACCCTTCACTTCATTTGTTTGCTTCTGCTGGGTTTTCACTAATGGGGGCCCCTTTTCATTGTATTTGTGCTTTCAATCCATTCAGCCATTCCCTGCACATTCCATATTTTTGTGTTTGTGTAACACATTCATAAATAATGTTACATGCTTCCAGATTCTGGGAAATTAACAAATGTAATTTTTTTCTTTCCTTGTCTCAACTAACACTTTGTGGAATGTAGCTTCTCTAATTCAAAAGGTAAAAACTCCTATATCTTATATGGAAAGTGATGAATTGTTTCCTTTGATGTCAGTAATATTTTAGAGTTCATTTAGTATCTGTATTATTTTAACATATGTAGGAGTAATTTGTAATCCCTTGTTTCTAACAGTGGCTATTCTCTCCCCCAAACCGTTTAAACTGTACTTCAGGTATTTCTTTGCTGTTTTGGCAATCCTAACCATTCTGGGAGTTCTCAATGGATTGGTGCTGCTTCCTGTTCTTCTCTCATTCTTTGGACCATACCCTGAGGTCAGTAAAATGAATGGTGAACAGAAAAAATAATACTGTGTCTGCATCGCTGTTCCCCTCAATAACCCCCTGTTTTTGGAAAGTATTTTAAAATTTTCTTGTATTAAGTTTCTTGCTCTCAGGCTTTTAATAACTTTTTATTAAAAGGCCTGTTTGTTATGTAGTTGATACTACTTTATTTTTCAAGTTTTTTTTAATAAATCTTGTTTTAGAGTTCACAATAAGCAAACTTCATAGTGTTATTTATACTATTAGCCTAATGTGATTGCCAAACAAGTTTATTACATAAGAGATTTCTCTCAATGTTATGCAAAAGATAGTTTGTTTTATACACATACCTTCTATTTTCCTACCTCAGTGGCTCTGTTGCATTCCTCAAAGCGTTTAATTGAGTAGACCACCAGGAAGGCCTGTGTGGACCAACACACGCACTGGTGGTCCACAGGCCACACCTTGATAACCACGATTGGTCTGCCAGAAGGTCCCCACTGTCCAGTCACCTCTCCCTGCAGCATTCTCCTGCCTCAAGTAGCATTTCTGACGCGGGGAAGGCTTCTCTTAGATGTTGATGACTTTACAGCACAAAATCCAAGTCCAGACTCCACGATTTAGAGATACCAACTTTATATTTGTTGTATAGTTTGTTATTAACTACTCTGTAGTTAATACAATTACCGTGTTACATGGGGTTATTATCACATGTCAGTAAAATCAGTGTGCTGTGTTTCACATGTCTAAATATATGTGTATACACAAGAATAAAACACAAGGTATGTATACAGCACTGGTATATTTCAGAAGTGTTTGGGTTCTTTTAGTATTAGTATAACAACTTTGGCAACAATCTGTTATCTCTTAATTCTTGACAGTGTGCATGACCTGTCTCTTACTCAAACAACGTGTATGTGTGTGTTATTACCATATATATTGCTGTAATGTGTGTTTCCATCTGTCTTTGCAAATAGACACTGAGTAACCCTGTGCCAACCCACTGAGGTGATTTTATGAAATCACTGCTAAGGCTTGCTGAAGGGGGAGGGGAGCTCACATATTATTTATTATTTTTATATTTACATGTGCAAATGCATGCACATATACACATATGTGTTTCTTCTGAGACAATGATACCCAGAAGAATCTGTGTAGTCTTGTTTACATACGTGTCTGCACAGGGAGGTCATGTCTTCTACATTTCCGTTATTTTTTTTCAGGTCAGTATCTATGTTCATCAGAAAACTGTTGCTAAGGTAGTTGAGGGGGTGGCAGGGTGTATTTGGCAGGACATCGTTTGTGTCAGGCACTAGTGATTAAAAGGGTGAAGCTAGCTGAAGGTAACCAAAAGCTTTGCTGTCATCAGGTTTCTCCAGCCAACGGAAAGGACAGACTGGCCACACCATCTCCTGAGCCAGCCTCCGGTACCGTGAGGTTTGCACTGCCACCTGGCCACGCAAATACTGCTTCAGATTCCTCTGATTCGGAGTACAGCTCTCAAACCACAGTGTCTGGCATCAGTGAGGAGCTGCATCAGTACGAGGCCGCCCGAGGCCCTGGGGCGCCAGTCCATCAAGTAATTGTGGAGGCGACAGAGAATCCCCTCTTCGCAAGATCCACTGTAAGTAGCTCTCATGTGGACTAGCAGGAGAGGAAGAAGCAGCTTTTTGGTGTGTTTTAGTTTTTGGGTTTTTTTTTTTTAGAAATCTATTTATTTTTGTGGAAAACTCTTTCTGACTGACTGTGCTTTGTGAGTCACTGCCAAAACCTGTTAGCAGAAAGTGAAGATTTTCCTCATTCTCTCCTTTAGAACTGAGTTGGGGGTAAAGTGGTGGTACAAAAGCAGAGGCCTTTGGCATGGGTAATTGCTATTGCATCCTACTGCCACTAGCCACAAGAGAGAGCTCTCAGTCCGTTTGTTGACTGTTTTCAGAGAGAGAAGGAGAAGAGATTACAAGATCCTAACCTCTTTCACGCAGCTCCTTGTGGATTGCTATCATATACCTCTCTGTGACAGCACATTTTGGGGAGAAAGATTAGAGCCAGAAGAAAATAGTTTAGGTGTTGTACCAAATCTTGGACCTTGATGCATCTTGCTGCTGGGTTGGCATAATTGTGATTTCAAAGGAAAGTGAAAAAGCTCTGTCTCCTACCCCTGCTGATGTTGCATGCTGAGCTGCAATGCGGATCTGGTTTTGTTCAGCAGAGGCCTAGAAATAGGTACAAGCACAGCCACATTTGAAGTTGGTCACGGTTTATTGACTGATGTAGCTGCTGTGCTTCACGCTCTTTATGGAAATCAGAAAACAGATTCCTACAGTCTATACAAACTACCCTACTAACATCCTGTGTATGTTCCCTGCATGGAATAGCCTTTTCCAAATGCTTGCAATTCTGCTTGTTGAGTTAAGATCAAGTGCTTGTCACCCATCCTTTTGAAAGGATGGACCAGCATGTAGGAAGCTTACAATAATGTTTTCAGCTGTCAACCTGTGTTTTTCTGAAGATATGCTTTCCATATTTTAATAACTTCAGACAAAACCCATGGAAAAATCAGTTACCAGGTTCCGCAACATTCCCTTTGTAGAGTCGGAGTGTTATTTTAATTATTCTCAGCATAAAATGTAAGCAGGCATAGTTAGCATTGTTTGCTTTGCTTTGTCAGAGGTGTAACTGTGTGTGTCTCTCTCAGGTGGTTCAGCCGGAAGCCAGGCATCAGCCGAGTCCTAGGCTGCAGTCGAATCCCGAGCCCAGCACGCAGCAGCCGTGGCATCAGGGCCGACAGCCCAAAAGGGAAGCGAGGGAAGGGCCACGACCACCTCCTTACCGCCCTCGCAGGGACGCTTTTGAGATCTCTACTGAAGGGCACTCGGGCCCCGGCAACAGGGATCGCTTGGGCCATAAGGCTCGTTCCCACAGCATGAGGAGCCCGGCGCTGGGGGCGGCGGGAGCAGCCTACTGCCAGCCCATCACTACTGTGACTGCCTCAGCCTCCGTCACTGTCGCTGTCCACCCGGCCCTGCACAGCCACAGCTCCCGGGGAGCGAGCTTCCCGTCCTACGAGGGACACCATGAAGCTGGCCACGCGCCATTTGAGGACCCCCATGTGCCTTTTAATGTGCGCTGTGAAAGAAGAAATTCTAAGGTAGAAGTTATAGAGTTGCAAGATGTTGAATGTGAGGAAAGGATACCTGGCAACAGCTCACAATAAGGTAGGTCCATCCTGTGTGACTGCAGGCTTTGATTTCTGTCAGGCAATGGTGTGATCAAAAGAAAGAGGAAAAATAAAGTTTCTTAGAAGTACCTTTCCATAGATAGCACTACTTATGGGTCACACTAAAATCTGCTAATTAGAAATATAGCACATTTTGCAGTAGACATGAGTCTGGCTAAGATAGTGCTCTCCAAGACACTGGGAAGTCATAGTGCATTCAGATATGAACTACTTCAAAGAGCCTCACAAAATGCATAAAAAAAGACAAATACACAATCCCAGCTTACCAGATGAGGAAAATAAAACAGAGATGTTGTATGACATCTTCAGAGCTGTGCAACTGCATTTACCATTGCATAAGTCCTGTCTTCTGATCCCTGAACCAGGCATGCTCTAAAATGTTATATAAAATGACATTGCCTAGGAGAGTGTAAAATTGCCAGCTACTTCAGGAGTTGTCATCTCTTGAATAAAATAGTTTGTGGGAGAATTTAAAGTCCATAATGAGGACTGAATCCCTCTGGAAGATGAGCCAAGCGAGAAGTGGGAAGTCCTACCATATGCCTAGAGTGTAGCTGCTCAGCAGGGTGTCCCCTGTTTTTGGGGGGGCCTTCAGAGACCTACCTAGTGATCTCGTACACCAGGGGTGTGTGAGTCGACCTCTTCCTTACCCAGGGGCAGCTGCAGTGGCTATTGCAGGTTTGCACAGGATAGAGCTGCCCATTGAGTTATTACACTGAAAGATTCTTGGGGCTCTTAGGTGAAAAACCATTTCTCACTATTTTTACAATGTTCTTCTCTTGCAGGGGAAAAAGGAGGTGTTAGAATAGTTACTTACCTGTGGATTCCTGTTTTTCCTCTTTGCTTGTCTGAGCTTTTCAGTAACAGACACCAGTTTGAGCAGAGCAAGTAATTTTATTTTGATTCTAGAGTATTTTTCACGTACGCATGCATACATGTGTATGCACACACAGAGTTTTGATAGGAATTTTTATGATCATTCAAAATGAAAACACTTTCTGAATTATAAATTGTCTTTCCAAACATCCCAAAGCATAAATAGACATGAATGCCTTTAGCCTTGCAGTCTAGAAATATGACAAATAATAGTATCCACAGAATAAGGAAATACTTGGGCTTAGCTTTTTCAAGCGGAAGTGCATGGTAATATAAGACTCTTAAATAAGCTCAGTATTCAATGTAGCATACTTCTCCTTCAACTGTTCATTGGTTTTGACTGAATTTGTCACAGGTATCTGAAAATGGAAACTTAGAAATTAAAGCATCTACATTTTTTTTAATCAGCATCAATATTTCTTCGTGAGGAAATTAATGACTGAGATGAACGCAGAGCCAGCATTTCCTGACTGCTAACTCTAACCACAAGAATAATGAAATAAGTTGGCTTAGTTTGATTTGTTTGTTTTTCTTTAAATTTAGTGAATGTTTGCTTTTTTTTCTCTCCTTATTTGTACAGGGTAATAACTGAAGCAAAGAAGAGGCCAAAGATGGAAAACTGTATTCCAGAACTGCTTGAAGAGAAGAACTGCTTGAAGTTGTAGAAAAGGACATGCTGCATCAGGACAACAGTTCACTGTTACTGTAACCTATTGTATTATTTTGTTAAATATTTCTTTTAAATATTTAAAAGATGTACACATATGTAATATACAAAAGAACGATGTAAAGTAGTATAATCTGGAGTAATTTGCCTTTGGGCAATAGAATGGGGACAATATTTTGTGCTCTTTGTACTTTTTGTACATTGATATCTGTGCCACAACTAAGCTTAATCTAGTTCTAAATTTCAGCATAAGTTGCTGCTGCTTAAATATTTTATAATTTACTTGTATAATTCTATGCAAATATTGCTTAAGTAATAGGATTTTTTAAAGGTACATGTCTGTTTAAAATATTTTAAATTTGCGTATCACAACCCTGTGGTAGTATGAAATGTTACTGTTAACTTTCAAACACGCTATGCGTGGTAATTTTTAAAATAAGCAAATATGAAGAAAAGCAAGTTAATCTGGGAGGCTTAAATAGACTTAGCTATGTGCAGGTTTTGTTTTGCTGTATGTGTCCAAGAGTGCATCTGGAAATGTGCATGCTTTTGTGTGTATGTTCCTGGTGTAGTTTCTCTTTTACTGTATGTTAACACTTCGTGGGCTTACAAACCCACTGATGCTGATGTGAGTCTGGCTTTCCCTGTTAGTAGGCACTAGTGAAAACTCTGTTGTTTTATGCCAACATACACAGCTAGGGACTGCCATCATCAAAGACCCAACTAAAATACTAGAGAAGAGAGGGAGCTGAGGTTGGGAATTATGTTTCAGTTCCCAAACCCGTAATTACTTGGTTCACATGACTTGGGTCAAGTCACTTAACTGCCCCATGCCTCAGTTTCTCATTTTGTAAAATGGTTATAAATTACACTTACCTACCTCCCAGGAGTGTTGTGTTCATGTAGTGCTTTGATTTTTTTTTTTTTAACTTGCAAAACGTGCCAGGTAAGTGCAAACACTATGACCATAATTTTTTCACTTCCAAAGGTGCTGGATATTGAGAGCTGCTGGTGGTTGTAGAAATACAATGAGCATCTGCCTTATTTTGATACTGTTAATTTTGAATGGCATTAGAAGCTGGATAA
Source organism: Thryothorus ludovicianus (assembly GCA_013397245.1). Taxonomy (NCBI): domain Eukaryota; kingdom Metazoa; phylum Chordata; class Aves; order Passeriformes; family Certhiidae; genus Thryothorus; species Thryothorus ludovicianus. Next base: position 113,342 of record VZTB01003767.1, read on the forward strand.
TGTTTGATGGTGAGCCACAGCTTAGATGAGTCATTACAGCATTGAAAGCAGTATCTTTGGTTGCCTTATTTTCATGGCAGGAAGGAGTTAATAGTAAGTGATAAAAATCAAATGGAAGGATTAAAAAAAAAAATATATTCACTTTTACAATATAAATGGCTTTCTGGTGGGCCCGGTTGGTAATGACACATAAGGCCTGGGTAGTTCTTTTCTCTATTGTTTGTGTTTTCCCATGCTGCATTGGCACTTTTAACAGCTAAACTGGGATCTCTTTGTGAAACTAATTTAGCTTTTTGTACTATTATTTTTAAACTAAAAGGGGATTGCTGCAGGTGAAGGGTCTGGAAAAACACTACAATCTGTGTTCCAGTTGGAAACAAACCTTAGGAACAAAGAACCTTAATTTAAAATAATGCAACACAAGTTTTCATTATCTCTGTTTTCTTTTTTTCATCTTTTTTTCTGCCCTTCACCAAGCTGTTTTTTAGAGCAGGTAGATGTTCAGTTTTGTATTCAGAGCCAAACGCAACCAGTATTCAGTTTCTAAGCACAGCAGTGGTGGGGCTTTTCTTTGTATATACCTGAACAGCAGTGGCCAGTTCTTTGATGGGAAAGTGTTTTTCTCCAGTGGCTTCAGGGAGTCTATCTTTGCCCACAGACCTTGCCAGCAAAACGAATGGGGATAATTAGAATGCACAAATTTCCATGCCTTTATTGCTCACTTGAAAACACTTTGATATGAGGCACTTGTTTACAGATCTCCAATGTGAACGCTCGAAGAGCAGGTGGCGAGAGCCCGGCGTCATTCCCGTGATACATAAGCTACTGTTTCAGAAGGTTAATGTCACGACTGCCTACTGGTTCAGTTCACTGTCTAACACGGAAACTCTTGATGACAAAAAGGTGAGGGGGCCCCAATTTAGCACTAGCAGCATAGTGACCTCAGATCATACAGACAACAAAACTGTATGATACTAGTTGGAAGCTGCCTTCAGCCACCAAGCTTGTGCGCTCACGTGTCAAAGGGTGGCAGGGCTCCTACTGGCACCGCTCCGTGCCACAGGCTGCCTTGCTTCCTGCTCTTCCTCGGGAGGGAAGGGACCCAGGGCAAGCTGCAGTGTGTCCCACCTGCCCCTGCCCAAGTTTTCCTGTGTGCTTGTGCCTGGGTGAGCTGTCTGCTGCTTCGTGCACAATGTAGACCTTCTTCTTCGATAGTCACATTGGCAAGGGGAGAACTCAGTGGCTGGCAACATTTATTGTTTTGGTTTTGTTTCTTAACTTTTTTAATCATGGGTGATATTTATATTTTTGTATCATAAGAATGTTTTTCTTACAGTATTTGTCATGCCAGTTTATAACAAACAAAATGCAGGGATTTTATTTGTATTGGAAACACTATTACAGTTATGTTTTTACTGTTTAATGGATTTTTATTTGTATAGAGTGCTTACTAATGTTAAATAGGAAAGAGTATATAACATTTACCTTATGGACTTGTAGCTTTTAGTGTAAGGAGTTAAAAGGAAAAAAATATTCAAACTGGGTCTCATTGCCTGCCTGTCTGGTAGGAGTGGGTTTGTGTCATTTCAGTTACAAAGATAAAATTATGCCATATAATTTATTTATATGAAAATTTATTTTTGTAGTGTACATAGTAGTCATCAAGTCTTTTGACAGAAGTATATTTTTAAAGAGTTTATATGTAATGATGATACCATTATGTTTTGGAACACTGCTGAGATACAATTACAGTGCACACTTTTCCTTGTAAACCCCCTGGAGAAAAGAAAGTGTTTAACAGTGTTAAGAGAGAAAGAGAGTGTGAATATTCATACAATTCTGAACTGTGTTTTAGTTACCCTTTGTGATCTAGTGTGGTTCTCATTTTAAGCTTTGAATGGAAATTGTACAAACTCTCTAAATATTAATGTTCAAACACTGATAGAAATTCTAACATGAATAAAAAAATATTATAACTTACTGGTTATGGATTTGGTTGTTATGGAATGCTTCTTTATTTACTACTAGTTATCTCTGCAAGTGCAACCATGCAATCATTCTGATTTGGAGCAGGAAGCTGAGTTCTTTCAGTTTTTGGGATGTATGGGGTATTCAGATTTGCCCATATTGGAGCAGGAGCCACTTGTTGTCTAAAGGGTAGCATGCTGGTCCTTGTCTATTGATTCTGTTGCCTTTGTTGCAGGCTGGGGAATAGGTTTAGGACTGCGTTTTACATGTCATTCTCACTCTGAATGAAACAATTTGTGTAGACTTCAAACTGTTGGCTAAAGCACTTTATATACAGGTCATTTCTTCTTAGGTGTGGGAGGAAATTTTTTTGTCTTTTTTCCATCTCTGTGGTTGCTCCTTAAATTGGATAACAGAATCAGTCTGATATTTCCACTTCATGGAAGAAAAAATAAATGTGTTCTGAGTTCTGAAAACCCCACAAGAAGGGAGATTTGACAAAATTCCCTCTGGGAAGTGTGCTAGTGCTTGCCAGCCAGGGTGCAGGTCCCTGTGTCCTGCATGAGCCCCACCTGGAAGGGAGGAGGAGCTACAGTGGGCAGCAGAGAACAGTGAAAGTTGTAACATCTGCATCGTAAACTGCAGTGTGGTTTCTCCTTTGCAGATACTCTGCCGAGCATCCTTCAAAGTGACACAATGTCAGCAAGAGTCAACACTACTTTATCCTAAAATCCTTAGGTGATTTTTTTACATGAGTCTTCCAAACTTCCCATAAGGAAAAAACCCAAACATGTCTTGAGATAATTTATAATTCACCCTTTACTTTCCATGGCCAGAGGAAATACAAATACAATTTTCTATTTTATGTTTTCTGGAAGTTTAACCACAAAAGAGAAAAGCAGAGTTAAAGGACTTGAACTGCAAAACTTCTACACATATGTTTTTGCTACTCAAAATACTCTCCCTCACACCCTCAGGATTAGCCAGCCTGAGTCAGGTTGCAGGTTAGGCTTTTGTGGATACAGCCCATGAGAATAGTGCTCACTTAGGCCTTGCTTTAGCTCAACTCACTCACTTCATCTTTTATGTCCCAGCCTTCGATGGGAGCAGCTCCATTCACACAGCTGAAAACCATGTAAATCAATCAATATGTTCTCTCTATCAGACCATAGGGTTTTTTTCTTTAAACATTCTGTTTTGCATCAACAATAGCTATTTACATATTTAGATACTACTTATCATGTTTAGGTTTCTTATCATTTTGCGACAGTCTCACTAACCCCAGGCAAGAACTTGATCTGATTTTTGCCGGAGATTGGCCATATTTATTCAGCCCTTAAGTAAACATGTGGCCAAATTTTTGTTGGCATAATGCATGTATTTAACAGCTTCAGGAATGCTGCATGCTTCTAAACTGCAGCAGCACTGATGTATGAACAGGTGTTTCATTTTTGTTAACTTTTACTCCCAATGAGCATTTGAGACACTGACTGTTTATATCTGAATATACGATTGCCAAATTTAAATTATTTTTAATGTCTGCTTCAAGCAGTGAGAAAATTACTACTTTCCAACTCCATTTAATCATTCTTGTCTTTTTTTGTTGCAAACGTTGGATCTTATTGCTAGAACAGGGTGCATGCCAGGAAACTGCTACCTAGCTTGAGTGGCTTGAAAAAATACATGCCCAGGTTAACTTTCCCTGGTTAATTTCAGCTAATTAAGCATGAAAATGAAACAGTACTCTGCTTTGACAAAAAATAAAAAAATACAGATTTTAATGTATATGCTGATGTATTTGATACTGCAGTAATCATTTTGTCCCTATAGACACCATGTAAGCAAAAGTAATCTCTGGCTCAGATACTTGGTCGGCCTGCAGTGTCATCCGGGTCACTTATCACCCTACCACAGCTTTCCTTACAAACATTTCAACTCTCATTTTAACAGCTGTAGTTGGATGTGTCACTACTGCTTCAGCTGCCACAGCAGCTTTACCTGCTTGCTCTTGGTGCAAGGTAAGGCTGCAATGGAGAAGATTCTGTTTAGGGTTAATGATGCACAGCACACGAGGCAGCTTGTGTTCTGTTAATCCAAGCATCCTCACAGGCTCTTCTCCAGGCTTAACCCAAGCTGCCAGTTACGGGTTGCTGGATCTGTGAGTCACCTAGATGAATAGGATGTCAGGTGTGCACAGTGGATACAAACTTCTGCACAATGGAGCCCAAAAAGTGTGTCTTTTCTGTCTAGTCTTTCCATCCCTTGAGCTCAAATCTTTTCAGTGGATCCAACTTGCATGTTCCTAGCTGCCTAACACCACAGCCTCATGAAACCCACTGGGGAGCAAGGCCATAAGTCACAGAAACTGAGAAGGGGAAGACTGGAAGCTGGAGGTTGGGAAGACTGGAAGCTGGAGGTTGGGAACTGCTTCCCAAGCAAGGAAAGACTCTGCCTCAGTTGAAGAGGAGCTAGACTTCACTTACAGGTGTGTGAATGAGGGGGATTTCCCCATCTGTTGAGACGGGAAAGACAACTGAAATATTTGAAAAGTGATTTGTGGCAGAAATTAGAGACTCAGGGTGCTCTGGAAGAGGGACACCTCCACCATTTGATTTAGGACGCCCAAAATAATATTATAAATTTATTTCCACACCTAGGTAAAACTGATTTTACTGTTCCAGATTGAGTTGAAGTTAGCACCCGTGGATTTTTTCATCTGAAGTTTATCTTGGGGAAGAGATTTGTAGGAAGGCTTGTCTGACTAGATTTTTGAAAGAGAGGAGAATGGAAAGGTATTTTACCAAAGTTACTTGGTAACTAAGAAGAACTCAAAGGAATAACACTAAGGAATAACGCTGTCGAGATTCTTTTTTCCAAGTTTTGTAACTTCAATGAAGGGAAATCTTTGCTTTTTCTCTACCTGGTGACAGATGTTGTATTGTCTGGAAGACAAGATGCTGCACCTCTATGGTCTGTCAGATCTTAGCAGGGTATGTAAGTGGGGAGCTTCCTTTTGGAGAGCTTACCATCATAGAGTGCTGCTCCTGCACTAAGTTGGCTTTGCTGACAGTGTATCTGACTCTGTAGGTCACCACAAATAGCCCTTGAGATGTCTAAATTTGAACTAATAATCATGAGGTTAAAGTGCCAATTGACTGTTTCCTAGTTATCAAACATGAACCATCTATAATTAGAGTTTACCTTTGAGACAAAGAGGTTATTACTTCCCACTAAACAAAGAGCCAGATATGTTTTCAGCTGTTGAAACTAATAAGTTAAAATATTTGACCACCTTATTTCAGTATAATATTGAGGGTAAGCAGGAAACTCACAATTTTAATCCCAAATGTCTAGTATCTGCAGTAAGAGAATTCAAACCCTCTTTCAGGATTACCCAGCCATTTTAAGTAGGCTATTCATTTTAACTTGAGAGTATTTACTTTGCTAACCAATATAATAGTTTTCTGTACCATTTTGCAATGTTTTAGAAAGAGTTAAGAGGTAAAACTTTAGATGACTGTAAAGGCCAAGGGTAGGTATTGTAGTACAGTATCACACACCTTGGTGTAGCGTGTCTGGTTGGTGGCCTGTCACAAGTGGGGTTCCCCAGGGATCAGTGTTGGGGCCAGTTTTGTTTAGCACTGTCCTGATTTAGGGCAAATTTGGGAGAGAGACTCCAAAGGGGGCCTCTCCAGAAAACAAACCCACACGGCCCCTCCCCCTCACCGGTCCGTGAAGAATTCCTCGGAGAGTAGTGGAAAGAACCTGTTTATTGAACAGACACAGCACACCCCCCCTTAGCACACAAAATGAACAATACTAGGTGGTACCAGTCTTTCAGTGCTCTGAAAAAGATGACAAATTCAGAACCAAAATCTCTCGGGGGTGGTCACTCGGTTGTCAATCCTTCCGGCGCTGGGGCAGCTGCTGTAGACCTCCGATGTTCCCAGGTCCCAGTCCGGAGCAGGTTTGAGTAGGTCCAAAAAGGAAAGGAGAAACAGTCCAGGAAGAATTTGGACTGTTTAGCTAAACTAGCTAAATAGCAGGAGCAAGAGCAAGCAGAAGCAAGAGCAAGAGCGAAAAGCAAAAAGCGAAACAGCACTAGGTATTGCCCGTCTCTATGTCCTGCCGGCCTTGGGGGAGAGGTTGATAGCAAAAAAAAAACCAAAACAAAACATTCACTTTTCTGAAACAGTCTTAAAGGCACAGAACATGATATCCAGCAAAAGTATCACACACAAATGGGGATACAAACATCATAACGTCACCCTAGGACAAGAACCTTTATTAATGATCTGGATGAGGGGATCCAGTGCCCCCAAGTCAGTTCCCAGATGACAACAAGCTGGGTGAAGCGTCAGTCTGCTGGTGGGTCAGAAGGCTCTGCAAAGAGATTTAGAGAGGCTAAAGCAAATTGCATGAGGTTCAACAGAGCAAAGTGCTGTGTCCTGCACTTCAGCCACAACACCATGCAGTGCTACAGTCTTGGTGAAGAGTGGCTGGGAAACTGCCCAGTGGAAAAGGACCTGAGGGTACTGGTCATGATCCAGCAGTGTGCCCAGGTGGTCAAGCAGGCCAAGGGCACCCTGGCCTGGATCAGCAATGGGATGGTCAGAAGGACCAGGGCTGTGACCGTCTCCCTGTGCTGGGCGCTGGTGAGGCTGCCCCTCAAAAGTTCAGTTCTGGGCCCATGACTGCAAGAAGGACATTGAGGGGCCAGAGTGTGTCCAGAGAAGGGCAACAGAGTGGAACTTGTCTGGAGCACAAGTCCTGAGAGGAGCAGCTGAGGGAGTGGGTTTGCTTAGCCTGGAGTAAAGGATGCCCAAGAAGAGATCTTACTGCTCTCTGCAATGGCTTGAAAGGATGGTGCAGCCTCTTCTCCCAGGCAGAAAGTGACAGGACAAGAGAAAACAGCCTCAAGATGTGAGAGGGAGGTTCAGGTTGTACATTAGGAGGAATTTCTTCATGGTTGTTAATCCTTGGAATGAACTGACCAGGGAGGTGGTGGTCAATCTCTGGATGTGTAGAAGAAATGATGGTGTATATCAGACTGGACATGGCACTCATTCCTATGATCTAGCTGACAGTGCTGATCAGTCAAAGGTTGGACTCAGTGATCTCAAAGTTTCTTTCAACCTAAATGATTTGGTGATTCTGTGACTTCGTTCAGCTCCCCAGTGCCCTGTACCTCCACCCCACTACCCTCCCCACCACATGCTTTCTGCAGGATGTCCACCAGCACAGTTCGCTGTGAGCAAACCCCACAGGAAAGCTCTCTGTGCTCCCCAGGGCCCCTCCCCTCTGCAGCCAAGCTGACCATGCAAAATGAGCAGAGGGCCACAGGGCAGCTGCCGGGTTTGGCACCAGGAGCCGCTGCCAAGCCACAAAGGAAGGCCCAGCTCCCCATGGCAAGGCCAGAGATGGTCCCAGATGGCCCCAGGCAGGCAGCTGGAAAGGGTGGGAGAAGCAGAACATGGTGAGGCTCTGTGGGCAGGCAGAAAGCTGCGAGGGCAGGGCAGGCACCACCACTCTGGGGCTGCACAGAGCGACAGGAGTCTGCTCTGAGGGAGCTTGGCTGCAAGGCATGGGATATTTCTGAATATAGACAGTTCAGACCCAGCATTCAGAAGAATTTCTTTCCTTGAATGGGTAGCCAAATAATGGCACAGGATTCCTAGAGAGGTTCTTAATGCTGTTACTGTCAGTGACTTAAAAAGAAGCCCTTAATGATAGGATTTAACTTTTCTGGTCAACTGTCAGACAGTGAGACTAGATAATCTTTGTAGGTACCTGCCAACTGAAACAGTCCATTCTTTTCTGTTCTATGCTGTGCCATGCTATGCTATTCTGAACACTTGAACATTTAATTATTTAAATAAGTATACATGGAGCATGGAAATTCCTGAAAAATTTGATGAGAGTAAGCCATGACTCAGCAAAGGCGTTTAAGATCTTTATGAAAATACTGCTTTTAAATTGTTGTCAGTGGAATTACTCATAGGTAAATCTGCAAATCTAACTTTATATTAGTCTTTAATGTTTTAGTACAGTGTATCGTGAAAAGTGTGATCCTGGTTATGCTGTTCATACCCTTCCTTTAATCTATAGTGTATAACTTGGACACTATGGGTATGCAGGCGTTTTTTCCTTTAGAAAAAATTACTGTACCATTACCTTTGTGAAGGGCAATAGTTGAGCTGGGATTCCTTTTAATTTAAATATTATTTTACTCACAACTGCAACACCTCTTCTTCGTTTTGGTCTTCCTCTTCCTTGCTTTCCTCCTTGTACATCTTTACAGGTGTGTCAGCCTGGCATCCAGAATGACTCATGGTTAGCTGGTGAATGAAGCTCTGCCCACAGATACCTCAGAGGCAGTTTGAATTGTTTCAAAAAGCCAATGAAAAGAGCTAGTGCAGAAATACAAGATCTCTTGTTCATCAGTAAGATATTAGAATTTTGGTTTGGGAGGCCTGGGCAGGCCTGAAGAATCCCAAAAAATAAATCTCTGTAAGAAGCCTTCAGAGTGTATCCCCTGGGAAATTATTACCTGCATTTCTTCTGTTTTGTTTACTTTCTGTTTTGTGTATGTTTCACAAATTATTTTATGATTTAGGTTTTGCATTAGTCTAATGGAAAGTTTACATTTTTGAAAGCTGTTTTTATCATACATGCTTAGCAGAAAAATTACTTATAGAGAAAGCCCCAGACTCTCTTAACAAAAAGTGACAAGGGCTCTGATCCTTTGAATAGTTAAGTCCTTTGTTCCACAATTGCTTTAAATAACTAGGACTATTCAAACTAGAAAAATTAAATCTGAAATTGGATGTGAGTGGTAAAACTGATATAAAGACAAATAATAAAGTTTGAGTTTTACTACTAAAGAGAGTTGTTTCATCTTGGCAATATGGTACCTGGATATTTTGCATGCAGTAGTACACACAAACGTAGTGTTGGCTTGCCTTGGTAGATGCAGAGTGAAGGGATGTTGAAACACAGAGAAGCAAATAGGCTTTTGAGCAGTACAGTAGAAAGTAAAGGAAACAGCAAAAAGAGAAATAGAGAGAACTACACCTGAGCCCATGTAGGAGGACTCACAAAAATTTCTTTAAAAGGTACATTTGAAGTTTGTGTAAAATGACGAGGGGTGTCATTCTGATGGACAAGAGAGGTTTGGCTGTGCCTGCATGCTGAGCATAAGAGCCCAGTGTTCCTACTCAGAGGTGAGGTGATAACTTGCTTTGGGGGATATTTTTTTATAATGTTGATGCTGGCTTTTTGAGTGTTTTTCTATGCAATGTGTGTGTGTCTATGTGTGTGAGTGTGTATGATGGGAAACACGCGAGTGTGTAGTAAGAACTGTGGTTTCAGTGTATGGAATTTGCTACTGGCAAGTTATTTTAGCATTGAGTCCAAGATAAATACCAGGTAGGCTTATGTTTTCGCATGTGCTTTTTTGTCCTGAAATGTTATATTAAAAGCCTTCCAAAATGCGGGAAGTTGCACCTTGGATTTCACAATATCCTCGGGGCTGACATTCCCCAGGGAATATCCCCGTGCACACTGCTTCATTTTCTGATTCTGCTTTAATTTTTGTTGTTTAGCAGAAAGGAACCTTAGAAGAAGAGACTCCAGACAAGTGTTTGTCTTTGGTCTGTGGGCTGGCTTCCCTGGCTTGTCCTAAAGAATTTTCTTCTGCACTGTTCTACATACTATGGGACTCTCGACCTCCTTTCCACACTCCTGTTGTTTTATTTCTTTGGAGTACAATTAGATTAAGCATAATGGAAGGGTACTGACTTACTGGAAGTGGTCTTGTTAGGTTCCTTAATGTACATGTAATAGAAGAAACAGGCTTTGAATTGAAGACACTTCACAGAGTCATTTAAAATTATTTTCTTTCAGAGTACCTTTCTCTTTCAGGTCTTCTTTGTGTGAATACTTGTAATAACACTTAATTTTTTTCCCATTGAAATGGTGTGTCAGACCCAGAAGTGGGCTGTGACCCAGATGACGCTTTTTTCCAGTTCCAGAGAACACACATGCCCTTAATAAGCACCATATTATTTCTCACATGCGATCTGACAGACTAAGTATGTGAAAAAGCAAAAGCTCTGGAAGGCCTCATGAAAAAGCACTGCAGTAGGACTGCTTACGGAGCCATTGCTTGTGGGTCAGCTGGGAGTCTGGTTGTTTTGCTGGCTTTTCCTAGGGTTTTCTGGCTTTTCTGTGGGAATTTGTGATATGTGTATCTTAGTGGGTGTTTTTCAGTCCCTGAACCCTGGTCATAGAATTACAGATTGTTAAGGTTGGAAAAGACCTCTAAGATAATCAAGTCCAACCGGTAACCTAGCACCACCATTTTTACCATCATGTCCCCTAGTGCCACATCCATACACCTTTTGAACATTTACAGGAGTGGTGATGCCACCTCCAATAGAGCAGCCTATTCCAATGCCTGACTACCCTGTCAATTAATAAATTTTTCGCAGTGTCCAATCTAAACCTCCCCTGCTGCAACTTGTGGCATTTTTCTCTTGTCCTGTCTACCGTTACCTGTGAGAGCAGACCACTCTCCTACTTTGTTACAACTTTTCAGGGAGTTATAAAAAAGCAGTGAGGTCTCCCCTTGCCTTCCTTTACTCCAGGCTGAATACCCCCAGCTCCCTCAGCTGCATTTCACAGGACTTGTGCTCCAGATCCTTTCCCAGCTCTGTTGCCCTTCTCTGGACATGCTCCAGTCCCCAGTATCTTGTTGAATTGAGGGGCCCAGAGCTGAACACAATGCTCGAGGTGTGGCCTCACCAGTGCCCAGCACAGGGGACAGTCACTGCCCTGGCCCTGCTGGCCACACCATTGCTGATCCAGGCCAGGGTGCCATTGGCCTTTCTGAGAACCTGGGTACACTGCTGGATACTGTTCAATACCCCCCAGTCCTTTTCCACTGGGCAGCTTTCCAGCCACTCTTCCCCCACCTCTTAGTCCTGCCTGGGATTTTTGTGGCCAAAGTGCTGGACCCAGCACTTCTCCATGAATCGCATACACCTGGCCTCAGCCCAACTTGTCCAGATCCTTCTGCAGAGCCTTCCTACCCTCTTGCAGATTGACACTCCCAGCCAGCTTGGTGTCCTCTGGGAACAGAGGACTTGGTCTCCTCAACCAAATAAATGATAAAGATATTTAACAGGACTTGGACCCAACACTGAGCCCTGGGAAGCCCCACTAGCAACCGGACATCAACAGGATATAATTCCAGTAACCACAAATATTTGGGTCCAGCCATCCCGCCAGTTCAGAATCCAGCCAAGGATATACTCACTCAGGCCATAAGTAACCAGCTGTTCCAGGAGAATGCTGTGGGAAACGGTGTCAAAGGCTTTATTAAAGTCCATGTACACAACATCCACAGACTTTTCCTCTTCCATTAAGTTGGTCACCTGGTCATAGAAGGTAATCAGATTGGTCAAGCAGGACCTGCCTTTCACAAACCACACTAGCTGGGTCTGACCCCATAGTTATCTTGCATGCCTTCTGCCACACACTCAGGATGACCTGCTCCTGGACAGTCCCCAAGGTCAGGCTAACAGGTCTGTAGCTCCCTGGATTCTTCTTCTGACCCTTCTTGTAGATGATAAATGGGTCACATTTGCTAACTTCCAGTCAACTGTGTCCATTTACAACTCAGGACTGCTGGTAAATGGTGAAAAGTGGCTCTCTGAGGACTTCCACCAGCATCCTCAGGGAGATTCCATTCAGGCCCATAGACCTGTGTGTCTCTAAGAGGTGTTTCAGGTTTTTGATCATTTCCTGGGTTATGAAGGCTTATTCTGCTCCTTGTCTCTGTCTTTCAGCTTGGGGGCTGAGTACCCTGAAGATAACTGTTCTTGCTATTAAAGCCTGAGTCAAAGAAGGCATTAAGTACATCAGCCTTTTTTTCTCATCCTTTGCCACTGTGTTTTCCTCTGCATCCAGTTAAGAATGGAGATTCTCCTTAGATCTGCTCTTGTTGCTGATGTGTTTGCATAAGCATTTTTAATTGTCTTTTACGGGATAGACAGATTAGAATCACATTGGATTTGGCCCTTTTAACTTCCTTGTTGCATCCTTCTAGTTCTCCTGAGTTGTCTGTCCCTTCTTCCAAAGGTCATAAACTCTCTTTTCTCTGAATTCCAGCCAAAGCTCTATGTTCAGCCAAGCTGGTCTTCCTTGACTGCTTTTGTTTCAGCATATGAGGACAGATCCTGTTCTTGGAGTTTTTCAACCAGTCTCCTAAGCCAAACTCTGTCCTCCAGAAGTCCCAGGCACCATCCTTATATTTCTGCAAACCAAAAACTCCATAATTTTGTGATTGTTTTGCCCAAGATGGCCTCTAGTGATCACATCACCCACCAGACCTTCACTGTTTGCAAACATGGGTCCAGCAGCTGCCCTCCCCAGCTAGCTTACATACCAGCTGTGTCAGAAAGTTATCTGCCAAACACTCCAGGAACCTCCTAGACTGAGGCATTGTTTGAAGGCAAGACCTTCACAGGGGTAAGTAAAGCACTTGCAGTTCATAGAACTGAGAGAATTAGTCTTGTATTGGCAAGAGGAGGTCATATTTTCTTATAAATATGATTCAGGTGACATTTTGCCTACTTTGCTGCCATTTTTTTCAAAATTTTCAATGGCACAAGAAAATCCCCAAATATAAGAGGGGCTAGTGTTCTTCTAGACTCTTTTCTTCTGAAATGCTGCTACAACACAACCAGCATCGGGGAAGAATGCATTGGGGTTTTTGTCTGTTTTGCCTATGAGTAGATTCTTTCAAGATCAAATCTACAGATTTTTACTAATTTTAGTGGGTTTTTTTTAAATAAAAAAGATTTAAAAGGCAAATAGGATTTTGTGATTGGCTGTAAATAGAGCATAACCTTACAAAGAATACACAGAAAATAAAGATATTATTTTCTGCTTGCAAATTCACAGACACACATCTATAATCAAAGAACTTTCTCATTAAGATGGCATCTCAAATATTTGTTTCTACAAAGTTTTGATTACAAATCACTTCTTAAAAAAAAGCAGGAAAGGCCTACAATAAAAAAAGATTGATACTGTAACTGAAACAAGTGAAAAGGGAATCTTGCCTTCCTGCAAGTCATTTCTGGCTTTGGCTAGTCCCATTGCCCTCTTAAGTATCATACAATTTTATTTAGACAACAAAAGAGGTTACTAAATTTTCAGTAACACTGAGAGCTCAGCTATGGTTTCTCTATTGGATAGATGCTGGCCCCTTCGTTCCACCCTACAGAAGTAGGAAAGAACTATCAAAGCTTTTTTCTCTTTTATTTCTTGCTATACTTTGTTCCAAAGGAATAGGGTTCTGGAAATATTCATCATTGTAAACCATGGCTTAAATTTGATACTTGGTCATCTGTTTAATTGCTGCTCTGTTTTCAGACTTGCACCCGGTGCTGAATCATCAGGAGAACAGAGGGTGCTGCATTGTCACTTGAAAATGTATGAAAATCATAATGGATAGTAGTAATCTACAGTAAAATTACAGTAGTTAATTGTCAGGGAAATGGTGATATTAAAGAGTCCTGTATGTTTCAAAACTAAAAGTGTCTACACATCCTATTTATTGTGTTCCATGAATCTTTTCCCATGCTTTTATGATTATAACTTACGCTAACTGTTAAAATCTAAGCCTTTCATCCACCATAGACACTCCATATTCCAGCAGGCCTTTGATCCAATATGATTGTCTTGAATGGCATTCATCGGTCAGAGCATTTTCACCAGAGCTTTCTGAGCTGCAGCATATTTCATAAGGGGGCCTTTTTATTAAGATTTCTTCTGCCACTGTAATGGAAAACACAGATTTGTGATCTGTCCCTTGCAGGATATTAAACAAAAATTATGCCTTCATTATTGGATTAGTTACCTCAGTGCTTTCAGAGATTAACTTGTTATCATTACATTTTTCTAAATGGCTTATTGCTTCTTAAATATGAATGGATTTTGTTTTGCCCTGAAGTAGAAAATTAATAAAGGAACAAACTGTGTAATCTTTTAGACTAATTAAAAAATGTATGACTAAGCTTCATACAATTACACTTGATTTAAATTCTCTCCTGTATCTTTATCAGGGTTTAAATTCCCTTATGCATTTCCATAGAAGTCAAGTTACATGCACAATAACTCAGGAGGAGGCACTGAGGAAGGATTTTTCTCTAACTAGTTGAGGTAAGATGAGCTGAAGTGAATGTGAAAACATGATACACAGAATTTACTGTGTACACATAAATGCAAAGAGTTTAGATTATGTAGCCTGGTCGGGTATTTACTTCATGACCTTCATACATGTCTCAAAACATGTTGCTGAAAACAGATGTTCACTGGGTCAGCAGAAACATAGCCATGATACTGGTCTTCTTTCATACATCCTCTGATAAAAATGGCATGTCTAGGTACATGCCCATTTAAGCAGTTTGTCCTAGCCTGGAAACAATGATGTACAGCACTCCATAGCATAAAAAATTTGAAACTGCATGCTGTTTGCAAGTGGCTGAAAGAAGACATTGCCTTTATGAAATGTGCCACTTTGTATGTTGCTGTGTAGAATAATTTATACACGTTCAAGAAGTTTATGCATAAGCATCTTTGTCAGCTTCTTTCTAGTACTTTTACAGTGCATGGGATCAAATGAAGGGGAAAACTCAAGGAATAAAGAAAAGGACACCTGTAATCCTGTTAAAGAGAATGCATTGCTTACCCCATAAAATGCTGACTCCAAGAAGAGTATACTGCCTTCAATAAATCATTTTTCTAAAGAATAAAATTCATCCAAATGGTTATTCTGGGAGTTGTCATTAGTGGTTCTGGCATAGCAGTAAAACATTGTAACTTTGGGCATAGATTAGTTTAATCCTTTGTGGAATCTGACATTATTGTAGAACATCTACTGCTGTCAATTGGCTTGACTGCAGGCTTGTGAACAGAATTCAATGCATGTTGCTTACTTGGATCTGCAACTTCTTAATGTTGCTGCAGTGGCTGTATCTCGTTTATTAAAAAAGAAATTTGTGGTTGTTTCTGGTTCACAGTGTTTTGTTTTGGATCTCCATACTGCTTATATATGTTCACTTATGTTTTTCACTTGGGTATTTACTTGCATTTGTCCCCAGTTTTCACCTTCTTTTCACATAAGAAAACAGAGACACTTGAGTTAGGCCTTCAAAACAGGTATCAGGTAATTGAAGAAATAACAAATGATAAAATGCAGGGCCACAAGAAATATTCCTTTCATTTTGATGCAACCTATTCTGTTCAAGAAAAATACACTATCTACCCAAATGAGTGACATCTTGGTATTCTCATAAGGAAAAAAGTCTGTTAATATGAAGAGGAGCTAATTCATGGAACAACTCAGTGAAAACAAAAGTGTTTTCAAAGGTGTGGTGGGCTTTTTCCTTTTTTCCCAAATATTTGTCCGCAGGAAGATAAGCTGCAGTTTACAACTTAGAGCATTTTAAATCTTTTGCCAGTATACCTCGAAAACATCTGATACAGATTTCAGGACTGAAGCTATCCATTTGATGAGAAATTTTTGTTCAGGGTAATGTGCAACACATTGGACAATCAGATACTGCTAAATTCGGGTATACATCTGGGGTGCTGATAACTGTGTTTTGGAATAGTGGTTTTATTATTAATTGCCTAGTTGAAAGACTTAAGCCATTTGGTGCTTGGACACATTGGAATCCTTAAAGTAAATAGTTTAGTCTTGGCATCCTTTCACTGTAGCTGCTGCAACTTATCCAGTTAATGTTGAAGGGGTGGATATTTCATCTCGAAGCACATTTAGAAGGACAAAATTTGGTTTTATACACACTGTCTCTTACACTAAAAGCAAAGATTTTCAAACACTTTATAGAAGTCCATAATTCATGCTCAGCCACAGGCAGGATTTACAACTATTTCAGCCTAAGTTGGGAAAGCACCTTTTTCTTTGTTGGAGAAACCTGCATTTCTTAGACTGTCTTGAATTCAGGTTTGGGAATCTGACATCATGGACTCCATCCAAATACTGCTATCAGAATTTGGTGAAAGAGAAAGAAAATTTACATTTAAACAGGTAATACAGTCATGGAATACAAGCATATTCCCATATGAATAAAAATATATTACAATAAAAATAGTTTAGCTTCAATCCTGCAAATCTTTACTAAGTGCTTAACTCTCAAAGGACTCCTAAGTCTGTAAAACTAAGCAGATGTGTAACTATTTGCAGGATTTGTGCCTTAGGACTTTTCTGTATCCTATGAATCTCCATGAAGATCAAGTTTGGGATATTTAAAAGCCTTAAGGTGACATATATGCTGAGGTTTTGAAATATTTTTGAAAGTAAAAGACACTCATATTCCAAGGGAAATAATTTTAAAATAGGATGGAACACGTATTATGGATGCATTACACATGTAAAGGATGGAACGTGTATTAGCATCTTTATTTGTGTCTGTGTGTGTGGAAAGCAAGCAAAAACCTACAGGTGTACTTCAACAGAAGATACAAGATTTTGTACTGCAATAGGACATTGATAGGATTCCTGGAATCATCTTTTGCTCTACAGATCTGAGTACCTTAAGAAAACAATTAGTTTCACTGCTGCAATATAGTTTGCCCAATAAAACTTTAGAAACTTCCCCATCTACTAATAGGAACCCAACAGTGGCTGAGAGGGAATGTGTTGATATTTAGTTTTGTCAAGTCAAATCCCAAAGCCCTGATGCTTCCCTCTAAATGTAATCACACAGGGAGTTAAACTCTGGTGAAATAAAAGTCTGTCATTTGACAAGATCAGACTGGTTTTACATACTGATAAAGACCACAAATTTCAGGTAGGTCATTTCACTGACTGAAAAGTCAGTACTGAAATAAAAACTGCAAATATTAAAGAACTGGTGGCATAAGAGGCTTTAGGTGTACCTGAGCTTATTTTTATTGTCACAGTACAAACACATTATAGGCAGTAAAAAGTAATGGGTATTTACTAAACATACAGAAGTTTTGGGTTTTTTTAAATCCGGGAGCAATAGTAATTTTTCAATAACTGTGTTTTAATTTTGTTTCTTTTAAAATCTGAATATTGGAAAAATTTAAACCCATGTGCAGATGACTGTTCTGAAAGATACTTGACATATCAGAGAAGTAACTTCCAAGATTTATTTTGTAGAGCTTAAATCAACCCATGGTTTATTCCTAACCATGCCCATCTCCACTTCTGAGCAGGGATAATTCCACTGAATGCTCCTATGTCATTCCAGCAAATCAATTCCAAATGTATTTTCTTGACTTCGTCTTTTGCTACTACACTGTCTCCCTAGAAGATGTTTTAAATTGAACTATTTATTATTTATAGGCTCTTGTTAAAGACTGTAAAACTCTGCCTGTGCTAAATTTTCGTTTTGGTCTGCTGGCCAGCTGGTATTCTGAATGATCCTGTCTTTGTGCAAACATACAAGATACTTAGGAGAAGATGAAGTACTTGGTTCTTGGGGAATAAACTGTCATATCAGATGCCATGTTTCCTTGGTAGGCAAAAAAGATGCTATTATTTGCCAGCAGATGAGAAAGGCTAATCAGATAAACTGATATGAAATTTGCCAGAGTGCTACACTTCCATTTTTCATAATAAGGATAATTAAAACTGTATGACTGAATGCTGAGAGGTGACTCAAATAATTGACTGGTTAACATTAAGAAGGTGTAAATTCTCCAGAAAAGCCCTGCGCATACCAGCTGAAAATGCAATCCATGAAATAAATCCATCTGCTTACATTTGTTTTAACAGTAATACTGACCTTAGAGCAAGGTATTTCCGAAGGATTTTTAATGACCAGCTGGAGTTAATAGCCTTTGGCTGTACCTCAGGCTTTAAACTCAAGCTAGCAAGCCATTAATTCCTAGGAAATGCTCTGTTCCGTGGTTGTTACTGCCTAACAGCATGACAACCTAGACTGTAAATAGCTCTTAGCAGAGAAAATAATATTCTTAAATGCACATAGAACCTTCCTTCAGAAAAGACTCCAAACTATTTACAAGGTGAGGGTTTTGAAAAAGAAAGTAAGCAGAAATAATTATGTTGCTGGGAAAATAGTTTTTCATAATGCACAGGTCTAAGCAGATGCATATTCTCAGTATATCTCTGAGAAATTAGACACCCTTAGGGCTGTGTCTTTGCCCACTGCTGGTGTTTCTGGCCGTAGGCTAGGGAAGCATCAGCATTATGCTCTTCCACCACTGGCTCTCGGCCAACACAGCCCGAGTTTTGCGGACATTTACAAGTCTTCTGGAGAAATATGTCAAATGTCTGCAAATGTCTGTCACAAGAGAACCAGAATGGCAAGGAAGGAAAAAAGTAAGTTGTTCATGATTACATCTTTTTCTGTATTTACATCTGAGACATGTAAGGCAATAGAGCCTTATCTGCAATAATTGCAAGAGAGGAAAATGCGATTACTGAAAAGGATAAGCCAGACAAAATAATTATGATTGCTGCCATGTGTTTAAGAGCATCTGCAAAGACATTAGTATGACGTTTGATGCATGAAGAGTCAGACACAGTGACTGATTAACCAGAAGCACCTGGCTAGAAGCCAGATTTTCTAGCTTATTCTGTTATACCAGCGTGGCACTTTCAGGCCAACATTTCTCACTCTGGCACAAGCATTAGTGGTGCCAAGGAATCTAGTCCTGCTGCTGAGAAACTGTAAGGTCATGTATAACAGTTTGCACATCAGTTGCACTTGCCACAGTACTCTGCCTAGCCTTAAGCACAGGACCTAAGGCTTTGCCAGGCCTTTAGAAAAGCTGTGTAGAAGGCTTGCTAGGTATGCAACTACACTACACAGAAACACAGAGCTTCTAGAGCCTGAAATTTATTCATAACAACGCACTGTTAAACCCGCCTGTTTCAAATTTGTGCATGAGAGGAGACTAATACTACAGATTTGTAACAGTGCTAAATATAATATGATAAATACCTTTTGTCACACGTTGCGTAAGGAATTTTATCATGTGGATGTGAATAAAAACCAGTGATGAGCGTAAAACTACTAGAGAAATTTACCTCAAATCCTCAGAAAAAAACCCAGTGGTCTTCTACTACAGAAGATTTTGCAGCATTTTTCTTTATAATTTTATCATTATTTGTAAGTGGCCTGCTATGAATTTTGTAGGTCTAATATGGTTACAAGTTCTCTGAACAAGCACTAATATATTTTATTATAATTTTAAAAAGAGTGCTGCTGAATCTAGCAAAATGACAGTTTGAAACCTGTTTTTCATTTGTTGCAGACTTTCTGAAAAGATCTCTTGTGCTTTCTCCCTGTTGTTTCTTAATTAGACTTCCTTTATTCCATGACAAACAGGTATCACACCATTTTTCGACCATAGATCACATGTCCTTTCAGTTCCCATTTATGCACTGGCATAACTCAGAGTAGCACTAAATCATGTCCAGTTTTGACTCCTCTTAATGGTACAGAACAGCCATAACTGAACAGAATGCCTGGCAAAATATGAATCATCAGAATGTCAGCTGCAGCACAAGAGCAGCTCTGACAAAAGATGCACAACATCTTGCTGATGGAGTTTTTGCTCCACTCTCCTTACACCCTGAGAAAAACTTTAGATAGAGTCAAGCTCCCTCCTTATCATGACTTTGAATAATTATGGAATTAATGAAAAAATAAGAAGTTTTGTAGCTGCATACCCATTCTCAAGAAGCAATTTCCCATATCTCCAAACATCTGAAAATGGTTTCAACCATTATCTTTATCACATTTTGCTGACTTTTTATTATGGCTCCTGGTTGCTGCCAGTAAAAACAGCATTTCTCTTTTTATCATCTTAAATTTTGGTAAAACCTCTAGAATGTGTAAGTACCTTTTAGTTAAGGAGAATATTTTATATAAAGCAGAAAGGAATATAGTCACACACATGAAACTGAAATGCTCACTGGAGTATTTCATACTGTTAATAGCTGTCAGTAAGAGAAAAGGTCAAGGCAAAACCATTAACTTTCCATCCTGTAGCAAATATTTCATGTTTCTCCTGTTTATGTTACAGGAAATTTTTAGAATATCAATTGGGAATACTATAGAAATTAATAAGCTCTCTGTTTCACTGTGCTATGCTTGATTCTGTGTAACAAACTTTGGAAATACTCTCCAGTACTCAAGTGTTCAGCAGGACACAACAGCAGCAGGACATCATGAAAGATTTTTTTACTTTTATTGTCTCAGTGTCTTGGGAATAATTGATGTAACTCATGCTTTCTTTGTACAGCACCTGCTGTGAGTGCAGACAGGTACAAGGAAAGGATTTATTTTCAGGATTATTTTCCACAAGAAAATTCATAAACTATAAGAATATATATAGAAATATATGAATATATAGAAATAAAATCACCAACCTAAACACTTCAGCTTCTCTAATAACATTTTGGAAAGATACATAATAAGACAATTTATGAAAATCTTGATTGTGTCAAGATTAGTTAAGTGATTGATATATGGTACAATTTCCATATTTTATCCTTGTGATCATGTTTTATATCAGTCTGAGAAACAAGAGGTCAGCCTCAATAGAAGGTAGAAGAACTCCTCAGGTCTGGTTTAAAGAACATTGGACAGGACTGGTCGATCCAGGACCAATTTTTTTGAGTCCTTCAGAGACTACCCAGCTAAAGACTTGATGGTGTTTGACTTAAGAAGAAACGAAACATATTTATCTATCACTTGGGATACAGAACACAGAAAATGCTCCTGTCCTGCTCAGAAGTAAACATCCCCAGGATGTCAAATCAACAGGAATTAAATTCCAAATCAACAAAAAAAAAAAAAAAAAAAAG
>VZTB01003767.1:139601-154068 GCA_013397245.1 Thryothorus ludovicianus
ATTTGAAAAGAGGGTCAAAGAGAAAGACTGATATTCCTCATGTTGTTGGGCAGTAGTCCTCTAGGACTGGATCCACCTCCCTTACAAAGAGAGGCAGAGAAAGTTGGGTCTCTTCAGCTTGAAGAAGAGAAAGTTGTGCAGAGAACTCATAGCCATCTTCCAGTATCTGAAGGGGGCCCACAGAGGAGCTGGAGAGGGACTCTTCATCAGGAACTGTAGTGATAAGACAAGGGGCAATGGGTTCAAACTGAAAAAGGGGGATCTTCAATTTGTATGTTAGGAAGAAATTCTNGTGCCTCACCGCTCTCTGGGTGAAGAGTTTCTTACTAACATCTAGCCAAAACTTACTCTGTCTAGGGCCATTCCCCTTGTCCCATCACTACATGCCCTGTAAAAAGCCCGTGTCCAGCCTTGTGTAGTGCCGTGTAGGTACTGTCTGCTCCTGAAAACGTCTGCAAAGATAGACATCAGCGTCTGTGCTGTCTGCCTCTTGCTATTTCCCCTCCTAGGGAGGAAATAAGGTGACAAAAGGTAATTTTGTGATGTATGTGCAAGATCGGTGCAACAATAATACACGGATACCTTCCGAAGTCGTTGATAGGGGGAGGGCGATTTCTTTCTGTTTCAGCGCTTTGCTGATTTCTGTACTGAGCAATCTGACACAGACCCCTGCTGTGGGGAAGGAACTCCAGCAGAGCAGGCTTTTAAAGAATACTGTCAGAATGTGCTGCTTGCCTTTTGTTTAAACTAAAGATTAGGAAAGACAGATGTCCCTTAAATGCTGGGAGAAGTTGACATTTTAAGTTTTGGGTTTGGTTCACAAATGTGGGTAATTAAATTTTCACTCTTCTCAAAAATTTTCCAAATGGCCATTTTTCATGTGGGAGAATAACTAAAACAACTAAAATGAGATAATGCTCTGTCTCATAGTGAAGAATCCTTTAGGTAAAGGTCCTGTGATATAACAATCTATTGATGGGCTTTTGAAAACTAGGGGGATCTTCAGAATTTGCGATTTTTTTTCTCTGATACGTAATTAAAGGACCTGAAGCTGTCCCCCATCTCATTCGCGGAAAGAAAGCTTTATTGCCGGCGCCCAATAAATTAATTTGGTTTATGCTGCGAGTCCCGTTGGCGCGGCGGGGCGGGTGCTCGCTGCTGCCACCCCCTGGGCAGCGGCGGCGCTGCGCCCCTCGGCGGGGACGGCTCCCGGGAGCGCCCGAGGAGGAAACGCATCCCCCGAAGGTTATCTGCTCGCCTTCCAAGCATGGATCGGGCTTTGGTCATACCTTCTGTGCCTTTTATCTTAGCTTCCGCAGGAGCTGGGATGTGTGTGATTCTGCCTTTCCGTGTCCTTGGCTGCTAGGGATTGAACATGATAATTGTAACCCAGTTTGAAAGCAGGATAAAGGTTTTATGGTGANCCCTAAGTCCTTGAGCAGCCTAATCTAGCGGGCGGATGTCCCTGCCCATGGCAGAGAGGGCTGGGACTAGATAATCTGTAAGGTCCACTCCACCTCCTTAACATTGCATGATTCTGCACGTGGACCAGCTGGGTCAGTGCACATGGAATTAACCACAGGATACCATAGGTGAAAGTGTCATAAGGGACACTGGTGGGAGTTGGGGTGTTGTTTTGAGGATTACTGCCACAAAGGATATCCCTTTGAAGGTGCTGGACATCCATCAGTGGAACAGCCTTGGGTGCTCAGTGTGCTTTTAAACTATAGTTTCTTTTCTTTTTCCCAATGACATGTTTTTCAGTATACTGCCCTACAATCCTGAAGATGCTGCT
Organism: Thryothorus ludovicianus; assembly: GCA_013397245.1. NCBI lineage: Eukaryota > Metazoa > Chordata > Aves > Passeriformes > Certhiidae > Thryothorus > Thryothorus ludovicianus. Next base: position 141,397 of record VZTB01003767.1, read on the forward strand.
TTTGGCAGAGATGTCTTTCAAAAGACATTTGGGTGGAGGATCTTGAAAAGGGTGACAGAGATAGGTGAAACAAGAACTCAGAAAGTGCTAGAATCCTTGGATATACATGGAATAATTTTTGGCATTTACAGGAAGATGTATATATTGTATGAGATTGTTCCCAGATAAAGATCTTCAGTCTTTGATTGATTTTTTTAAAAAATATTTTTAGTGAATATAGCGTAATTTGTGCCAGTCTGATCTAAACAATGCACAAAAGTATGCCAGATTGTAAAGATCTCGCTACGTGTATAAGTGGTAGAACAGCTCTCAGAAATCAAATCTTAAATGATTCAACTTTCACCAGGAAGGGTGTTCTCAGACCATATTTTTTGTTTAATGCTATAATTAATTGCTGTCATTGTTAGTGTTATTAAAATGAAGACAATGAGACAAGCTAGTACTAGCTAGTATTTTCTTTTTTCTATGCTGTACATTAGAAGTTCTCATTTATCATCAACTGACTACATTTATAATACTCATTAAAAATGGGTAATTCCTTTCATGCAGCTTTGGAAATAAGAAAATTCTTTGTGCTTGAGACTTGGTGGCACATACCACCAACTCCCAAGAACAATTTAGGGCTGTGCAGTTAGTCTACTTTCTAATTTACACAGTATGTTAAATATTCTGTCCTTGGAGAGGGGCAATCACTTTGCAAATACTGCAGAATGTTTAAAAATTAGTAAGACTTACTTATGTTTTTTACTATAGAAATAATATTAATTTTAGATGGCTATGACAAATGGCATGTGATGATTTGGAGGTGCGAAATACTCTTTATTAGTATTATATTAATCATAAAGTCATTAAACATAATTAATAAATTAATAAAGAGAAATCTAGATTTTTTATATTAACAACCATAATTTACTCTTCTGAATTTCATAAGTTTTGATTACAGCTTATTTAAAATTAGTTCAAGAATACTTTTACTTTGTGTAATGATAAGGGGTCACGTCAGATGCTGTTTGTGAGAGGTTTTTGTTAGTTTGTTAACTGTCAGGCTTGCATATCGTTGCAGGGTTGTGACATAGTACTTCTCCATGCATTTTTAACTTCTAATAGAAATTACATTTCTAAGCAATACTTTGAGCTATAGTTTCATATTTTTAGTCGTGATGAGATGTACAAATATTGCTGGACACAGTCTAAAGACAGATTACTTGCTCAAGTGTAATTTGCACAGCATCATTTATGATAATCTTTCAAGATAAAGCCCACAAAGCCACTGCAGCAAAAGGAACTTTGTAAATCTTTGGGAGGAATAAATAAAAATTGTAGATGGAGTAAATCTGAAGTTACCAGTTACTTAGTTTTAGGGTTTTTTTTGTGTTTTTTTTTTTAAGTAAGCAAGTATATAAGTGAATGTATCATTCCTTAAGATTGGAGCAGAACTAATCAGGCTTCTGCAGAGGTGAAGCAGAGCCTTACTTAGCTAACTTTAATAGTTTCTTTAGTGTCATATGTCAGATATGTCAGAAGTGTGAATTGGATCCTTTAGCTTCTGACTCCTGAAGCCAAATTGTAGTGCTGTCATTCCTTCCTACTATATTCACTGGACATGTTTTTTATATAAATCTTGACTAACTATGTGACAGTATTGAAATGTTCCGGATAGGACTGTAATAAGTTATCAACTAAATTGACATATATGAGTGTCCAAGGAGAGGAGGCCAAGAGACAAGCTAGTACTAGCTAGTATTTTCTTTTTTCTATGCTGTACATTAGAAGTTCTCATTTATCATCAACTGACTACGTTCATAAGAAGCTCCCATCCCGTAAGATAAGAGAAAAATAAGGCTTTGATTTCATGCCAGGGCAAAATTATGAGGCTTTCATGAATGGGTGTGACAGAGGCATTATTGACAAGTCAGAGGATCCTCTGTAGTGCATTAAAAAGTAAATGTTTATTAAATATGCAGGAATAATCGACTAAAAATTCCACAAATCATTGTCTCGTCAATTTGAATGTCAGTTCCCTGTCTTCAGTCTAAATGCCCACACAGCTAATTGTTGCTGCAGTTTGAGTTTAACTGAGTGAATGACTGAAAGTCTTTGCTCTAGATGTTTCTGAGGAAACTTATCTCTTCTTGTTTGCAAAGAATGAATAGCCTGATTTAATGCCTGTGAATAGCATGAAACCTTGTCAATGGACTCCAGGGACAAGTATCTGTGGGAGTATGTTAAGATAATGTACAACAAAAAGGTGTAAATGTTGATATGAATGTCATGAGGTTGTTTTTATTCTTCTGAAGAATACATTTTTCTTTTTCTGTCAGGTGTACTTAGTGCCATAAATACATCTTTATTCTGAAGATTTTATTCTGTGGCTGTTTCTGAATGAGTAGTCAGAGAGAGAGAGGGGGAAAAGTATGAAACTCTTTTATGTATTCTTTCATTTGCAAGCTTGCTTTCACTGTGAACTCTGTGAATAGTTTTCACATATTTTTTTACTTATTAAGCTGTCACTAGAGTTCATATAAAGGAAAGTATGTGTAATATAAACTGGAAAGAAAATACTTTTCTGTGATTCTTGAGTGGTCATTTTCATTTTGGTGAAATATTGACCATCGTTGCATAAATTGTCATGTCATGCTTGAGGAGCTTAAGAGGAATAATAGATGATCTTTGAGGAAATCCTTGAAAAACAGTGTTTCCTAATAGGCTAGAGTATATGAGATTTGTGTGTTTTATCTCTTTTTGTCATTTGTTTCCTTGGTGCTAAAATTCCTCATTTTCCTTTGAGTAAAAATTCTGTCTATGTTCCTCTGTTTCTTTATGCTTATGCAGAAATGCTTTAACTTTGTAGAACTGAGGGATTTCAATGAAAGACACGTGCTTCATTACTAAATAAATACTAGAGATACTTATAAAAATTCTTACTATAAGAATTACAACCTGGCTGTATGAGTAGCTCTGGATATCAGTAACATAGTCAGTATTTCACATTATGTTGAAATACTTGAGATTAATAGTTTGGAACATATGTCTTCTTTTCATATACCTGTGTAAGCTAGGGGGAAAGCTTGAATTTAGCAGTTGCAAGGCTATTAAAGAAATATTGTTGGAAATATGAAGACCCTTAGTGTTCATTCACTATTTAGTTGAAGGAAGAAAGGCGAGTAGTCGTTCTTCTATACCTGTAAATAGGTTGCTTTCCCTGGTAACCCCCACAGCTTAGCTGGAAGAAGATTATGCTCTGGCAGGAACTTTTTTAGGCATTCCCCTTGTCTCCTTGTACTTTTAGTATGTACAGGTAGAAGTAAATGCCTTGATACACTAATACAAAGGAATACACTTTCTACTATACTGCAGGTCATATGTAACTCCTCTGATGAGAGGATTAATGTTCTAACTTGCTGTGTACAGTTTAATGTGCATGCTTCTGCTCATGCTTGGACATGAGGGAATTACTGTATAGTAAATCTGTTAATTTCAGAACTTAAATTTCTAAAAAAGAAAATGTCAAGGATTGGTGTATATGCAACAACCCCATCACTGATAGCTCATAGTATGTAACTGACAGAAAATGCTTCTTTATTCCATGGTTAAACTTTGAATTAATCTTTACCTAGGGTTTTTTTTTTTTTTTTTCCAGAAGAACTGAATTTTAAGCAAATAAATTTCTCTGTATTCCACTCAAGCAGTATATAAATACAAGTTGATAGAAGAGGAGGTTCTGTGATGAGTGAAATTTGGGTGATTGGTTTGGTTTATGTTCAGACCAGAATGGAATAGAATGGACTATTTTGTTGGTACAAAAATCATCTAGTCCAACTGCCTGACCAATTCACAACTGAACAAATGTTAGCCTTGGTGTTAAGTGCATTGTCCAAATGCCTCTTTTTAAGGCATTTGACAGGCATGGAGCAAAGCCCACATCTGGAGGAAGCCTGTTCCAGTGTTTGACCACTGTCCTGGTAAAGAAAGATTTCCCAGTGTCCAGTCTGAATGTCCCCTGATGAAGCTTTGAAGCGTTTGCACGTATCCTGTTACCGGATTCCAGGAAATCCTGGGAACAGACTAGCACTCCTTCTCCAGGTCCCCTCCTCAAGAGCCATACAGAGCAATGAGGTCACCCCTGAGCCTCCTTCCCTCCAAACCAGACAAACCCAGAGCCCTCGGCCACTCCTCATAGGATGTGCCCTCCAGCCCTTCCACCAGCTCTGCTGTCCTCCTCTGGACCATTCAGGGTCCTTCCCACCCTTCNCAACTGAACAAATGTTAGCCTTGGTGTTAAGTGCATTGTCCAAATGCCTCTTTTTAAGGCATTTGACAGGCATGGAGCAAAGCCCACATCTGGAGGAAGCCTGTTCCAGTGTTTGACCACTGTCCTGGTAAAGAAAGATTTCCCAGTGTCCAGTCTGAATGTCCCCTGATGAAGCTTTGAAGCGTTTGCACGTATCCTGTTACCGGATTCCAGGAAATCCTGGGAACAGACTAGCACTCCTTCTCCAGGTCCCCTCCTCAAGAGCCATACAGAGCAATGAGGTCACCCCTGAGCCTCCTTCCCTCCAAACCAGACAAACCNTTTTCTGAAGTGTTCTGTAGAGAAGAGGTTGAAATCTTTCAGATGTCTGAAATGATAGTATAAAATCTCTAATATTAGTTTTAAGCTATGGGAGACAGTGGTAACCATATTTAAAAGTTTAACTGAAAAAGTAGAATTTTTTATTTGGTACAAAAATTGCTCATTTTCTAGGTAACTATAATTGATAATTTTGCTTTGGTTTACATGAAGCTTTGTGAAAGCATATTTGCTAGACTTAGGTGATGAAAACTGTATAATCAGATAACCCAGATAATTGTATTGTGTCATGTTACCCACAAGATATGGAGTGATGCATTAGCTGGCAGATTTGGTGTAAGAGAGTGGGTACAAATAGATTTAATCTAAAAAGAATTTACCATTGTTGCTAAAATTCTAATTTTTCTAATGTAGTTACTTGATAAGCTCTTACGTGGATAAGCTCACTGTCATGAAAGCTTAATGTAAAATTTACATTGAGACTAACAAAAATTTTGCCATTGATGTAAACAGAACCAGCATTTAATTCCTTTTCTTGTGACCTGCAAAGTAAGATCTAACTTTTGTAGTGTTTAGTCTTCTGTTATCAGAGACTCATACACAATTGATGGGTGATATTACTGTAGTGAAGCTAAAGTGGTGTTAGCAGTAATTGGACTTTTTGCAAAGTGCTGTAAAAATATTTTTATGTTGCCGGATACAGTTCTGCCTTTTGTAGTTTGAAGGCTCAATCAGACCTAATGTCTCTTTCCAGAATTGCCTTTATTCTTGGCATAGTTGTTTTAGCTGCAGTTTCCCTTGTGTCATCTTTATTTATGTTGTCACAGAAGTTAGCGGAAAATGAGCTGGACTGAATGAAAAGGTCCTGTCCAGCAAACTAAATCCAAGGATATTTGAACACTAATTTTCATTGGAGCTATCCCCCCAAAAACTTTATTCCTCAAACAACAGGAGAGATTGCTATGTTCCGGTGACCTGAGTGCTACCAAATAGTCTTGTAAGGTTTACTATTTAGATTGCAAGACAAAATACATAAACCTTACTCAGGAAATATACTGAAAAGAGGTGTGCTTCACACCCACCCCCTTTTGCCCCCCCTCCATTTCTAGGAAACTGAAGGTGTGTACTTCTTTGTGCTTCTGTTCACCATGCTCAGGGCGTAAATTCTGAGGTATGTTATTGTTACCTCTGTGGTAGATCACTGGTAAGAGGAAAGCAATTCACACATATAAGAGCAAGCAAGGAGTTAAAGGGTGAGCTAGCAGCCCCCTGTTTCTTTCAAGTCTGGCTTTTGTTCTGGAAGGTTGTGTTGATCTGCTTAACATCATCGTGCCCTGGTCAAATCTGGGATTTGCCTAATTGCTTTGAAACAAGTTTCGATTTTGCGCATCCATCCAATTCCCTGTCTTCTGGTATGGACAGCTTTATGTGGGTCTTGCTGGATTTTATTCTGGCTACTGCTGACACTGAAATTCTTTTAAAAGAGGATGTTGCATGTTTTGATACTTAGCTGAATTGTGTAGAGTCTTCTGCCAGATATGTAAAGGTACCTTAATTTATTGCCTGTTTTCTCCTCTTAAATTTAACTTAAAAAAACCCATTAGTGATGTTGGAGTATTAGTACCTTCTTTGTTGTGTTCCTTGCAGGAGTGGCTTCCAGTGGATTGTGATGAGATTTTTTATTCAATTTGTTCCTAAAAACCCATTATATGGACTGATGCTTACATATTTTGTGTTTGAAAGTATAGTTGATTGCCTTCTTACCCTGTTAAGATTCATTATGGAAAGGTAACAAATAACATATGTAAAATTCAATGATATCACTCCTGCTTTCACTGTTCCAGTGGGCAGAAGATAAGAGTTAGACGGATGTATTAGATAGTATTTCTGCTTTTCCCGATAAAGAAGGTTTTATTATTTATTTTCAAGCCTCTTGAAACGGGGGAAGTAAGAGGGAAGATATGCTGCTACAAGATAAGCCATTGGAACCAGAACGTTTTGGAATTAATTTTTGTGTGAGGCAAATAAATAATAATTTTGGAGTCATGAAGGCTGATAAATGGGAATCACAGAACATGCTGAGCTGGAAGGGACCCACAAGAATCATCAAGTCCAGCTCCCGGCCCTGCACAGCACCATCCCCAGGAGTCACACCATGTGCTGAGAGCATTATCCAAATGCTTCTGGAACTCTGTCAGGCTGGTGCTGTGACCCCTGCCCTGGGGAGCTTGTTCCAGTGCCCAAACACCCCCTAGCAGAGGAAAGCTTTACCATGGTCATACAGTCCTTTTGCAGGGAGAGGGAGATGTGATGTTTTCAGAGTATCTGAGAAAGGGAGGTCAGGTATGAATCCCAGCAAAGCTTGCTCCCTCAGGGCATCGTCTTCTCTAGACCTGCAGGGCAACAGAATGCAACTCGAAATATAATTTTGCAGTTTGCAATGATACTCAGATGAAACCTGTGCAAAAGGTTTAATATATATGCTGTCCACAAAATAAGGCCTGGTAGGGGCCAAGGTTACTTAAAGATGAAAACTGAGCTCTTTTTCCTGTGAGACCTGATAATGTAGTTCAGAAGGCAACTCTGTTAAATTGCCAATTATCAGAGTAGGTAGAAGAAACAAATATAGAGCAGCAAAATAGAAGAGTTAATTACTTTCTCCAGGAGAATTTTTAGTCTAAACATCAAATGATAATGTCAGCCATCTGGTTGACAGCAATTTAGTTTGTCAGATTTCACAGGTTGCTTAGCCAATATTGACTTCTTTCTTTTAGCAAAATTGTGTCCTTTGATTTTATTTCCAGGGGAAGGTATAGTAGCCTGCAGTTTGTTTTAATTTGGAAAGTGTGCATGTAGATGGGCAGTTTTCTGTAATATGGTAGAAATATTATTTCTAATAATATAGAAATTCTATAATTTCTATATTTCTGTGATAGGTGTGTTTTCTTACTGTAAAATATCTGCGGATGTAGGCACAAAGAGAAATAGGCGAACTTGGTTTTATGTAAAAAGTTACTAAATAAAAAGTGAGCACTAATCAACTCTGCTTGTAAGCATATCAGTCATAAATGAAGATGGAAGTTACTCTTTTGATTATTCTTGACTGCTGGACTCCCAGTGCGTGTAGATTAGCCTTAATAACAGCCTGTGAAGCAGCCTGTGAAGCTAATTTCTCAACAAGGTATACTGGAAAATAAGATGACAAGCATAAATAATGTATGTTTTTAATTTTCACAATCTTTACTACTCTTGGGCCTTTCTGAAGTTTCAAAAAAAAATTGCTTTTTTCCTAATAAATTATTTTTAACTTTGTTTTTGTGCTGCTGATAACAGATTTTTTTTTAAAGTAGGAAATGAATTGTTTGTTACCTCCTATCCAAGTATATATTAAATTTTCTTCTGTTCTTGACAAGCAGAAGGACACTTGCCATTATACTTAATTATACTTAAGAACAAGAAAATTATACTTAAGAACAAGATAAATAGATATTTTATATAGAGAAGTAATAAATGAGAATAACAATGTTCAGGATAATTCCTACTTTTTTTTCTTGGCATAACCTCATATCCATTAAGTAGTAAATTTGTGACGTGATTATCATAATCCTTGAAACACTGAAAAAGTTAATACTCTTTTGTTATATTACTTTACCAACCATGCTGTATCACAATCAAGTTAAGGGTGATTAAGGAGTCAAAATGATGGTATCTCTTGATTATATAAAATACTGAAGTTCTTTACTAGTATCTAGTCTCCTATTTGGTAACATTAGTTTTCTAATATCTATTAGAGTCATAAATATGCACAAAAGGACTGTTTTACTGCTTTTATAAGTATAAAACCCCCATAACAATATTTTGGCATTTGCAATGTTTATTTATGTGTTTTGTTATCTTAATGGTGACCTGTTCTGCTTGGGACCCTTGGGCCCTGACGTCATCAGAGTATTTTTAACTGTATTCTTATTTTGTGTTTTTCCTCATAAGCTAAGGTTGCTGGTAGGTAGGATTTAAGAGAGGAAGAGGAGGAGGAGTGGAAAGTAAAATGTTCATTTGGGGCATGGAGTTATTTATTGATTCAAGGAAAAGTGAGAGCTTTATACCTTGAATACAAATTTTAGTCATGTTTATTTGGAATGCTGTGACATAAGGCAATATGGTACGTTAACAGTATCTCAAAGATCCTTCTATTTGAAAAGCTTAATTTAAATTTAGCAGCTGAATTTACAAGATTAAAGAGAAATAAAGTCATAGAAGTTTAATTGTAATATTTGTGAACCTACTAAAGCCAGATTTGGGGACTTTGCCTCAAGATCTGGAACAAAAGTCAGTGACTGAAGTGGTGTGTTTCAGGCGCAATCCAGATAGCTCACTTGACAGAATAAAATTCCTTGTCAGTAATGCTGCCATTAACTTATGAAAGGTATAACAAGTACCCTCATACCAGAGCTCCCCGAGGTTCCATGTGCTTGAAAGTATGAGGCCAGGGATTCTCAGAAAAGAGGACTAAAGACTTCCCTGTTCTTCCTAGAAGTAAAAGATACTGTAAGATGATTCACCATAAATCTGGCTTCTGAATTTGCCATGTTGTGGAGAACGCAGTCATAAATGAGAAGCAGTTTGTGATTTTCGGCAATTAAAACAGAAGGAGTCCTTACTAACTGAAAAGAATGGAAATTAACCTGAAAGAGACTTCAGGAATATGCTTGTCAGTATTTTAAGTCAGATTATTAATCAAATATTTATTATCTATGATTCCTGTAGCTCTTCTAATATGTTCTATAAAAGAGTGGGATTTGAACATTTAAATTATCTTTGATTACCTAACAGTTTTCTATTTCTCTGGCTAATAAACCATATCCTATATACTATGATGGTTTTTGGATTAAATCTGTGTCTCTGGTATGTTTGCTTTTTAATCAGGTTATTTATACATTCACCATCTTTACTGTGTGTTTTCCAGTAATGTTGGGGCGAAGACAGGTGTGAGCTATATTAATCAAATAGCTCTTTTCAGTACTAGATGCTGTAGTTAAAGTAAACAATCAATAAAATAACTATTTAATTGGAAAATTCCAGTGAAAACAAACAAGTACAGCTTAAGAATTGTGCTATTGGAAACAGATCACTATTGGAAATAGTGTGGAATTAGTAGTGTTGTGATGCCAAAAATCTTAATGTATATTAAATTAATCACATTCTTGATCAAGGATAAATTGAAGCACATAGTAAATGCTAAACAAGGGCCAGTGGCCTATATGAATAGTGCAGAAATTCCTAGAAATGCCACATTGTTGTATTCTTCTGTTGACCTCAGCATAATTTTGTAGAAAATGTGAATTGATGGTATTCCAAAACAGAGAGCAGCAATGCCTTTAGCATTTTTTTGATTTTGATTGTGATTCTTGAAAATCTACATTCAACCCTGAGATGAGTTCAGTGGATTGGAGTATGGTATTAATAACGCTGAGGTCACAGGTTCCATTCCTGCATGGACCATTTCCTTAAAAGCTGGACGCAATGATCCTTATGGGTCTTTTCCAACTCAGAGGATTCTGTGACTGTGTAATAGTTGCTGTAAGGGATTCTGCTATCATTGAATCAACAAGAGTAGTTCTTGTCCAAAGCTTTACAGAAATGCACAACCCTTCTTCCCCCCCAAAAATAGTGCAAAGATCTTTATATGTCACTCTAAATGGTTTATTCCAAACATGCACTGCAGATTGCATCTTCTTTTAAACATAGGGATCTATGGATTCTTTATTGTTGACATATTAGGATTTTTAGCCGTTTCAGAAAATTAATTGCACAGAAAAATGCATATATTTGTCCTTTAATCCACTTTGGAAATGAGTATAAAACTGACTCCTCTATTTTCTGCCCATAAATATATCCACGAATTGAGCATTAAACTGCAGCTAATATTTCTGACCCCTGCTTTAGAAAAAGAGCGCTGTTTCATTTCCATCTGAAAATTATGGAAAAAGATAAAGTCCAGGACTGATCCTTCTGAGGATAGGTTCTGAAACCTAGACTGCATAATTGGAGGTTGTTTTTTTTTTTTGGTCCAGGTCTTTTGTTTGTGCTCTCATGCAACAAGGTGAGGCTTTTGAAAAGCATTGAACATAGAGCCTGCTTTGTCTTGTTTGTGATTATTCCAAGTCTGCTGATGGGAGAATACTTTTCTCATCTCCAAGATATTCAGACATTTTAAGGGAACTTGCTATCAGAAACAGTAAAAAATGCACACTTGCAGTTATCAGCATAGAGGAGAGATGCACTTCTAAGATTTTCTTTCACTTACGATTTTTGCTGGTTTTCACTTTGTTTTTTTGGTTTTTTTTTTAAATAGTAGCAGTACTTAAAAAAAATAAATGAAATTCAGTCTTTCTTTATATGGCAATAGCTCTGGATCAGTTAAGGAGTTGAAAAGGAGTTTCACTAGACCAGCAATCCAGTTTATTTAGTTGTAACAACCAGGGAGATAAAACACCTTTCTTATCAGAGAGCTGGGATCTCAGGCTTCTGGAAAAACGAGAGTGATGACCGTGCCATTCTGCATACTGGACTAGTGGAAACAGGTACTGAGTATATTAGATTAGCCTTCTTGATTTGCTTTACTTGGATTCTCAATTAATACTTAACTCATGACAGGCCCCAAACTGCTGGAGTTTTTGCGCTTCTGCTTTTTTGGATTGTTTTGTTTTTCTTTTTATATCTCCTTTCCTAGAAGTTTTAGGAGCCATTTTACTGGGGGATTGATTTTTCAGTTATTTGGGAGGATTGATCTTGTCTGGGAACATCAAGTAGGCTCATTAATTTAATCAAATGTGTTAGTTCACTTCCTGGCTTTAACTTGTTCTAAAAGTCTTTCTTATGTCCCCGTGGTGATAAAAGTGTTTGATGGCTAATTGCCACTGTGACCTGTGTCACTTCAGCCAGCTACTGTGATGTAGTGTCTCATAGTGTGTTTTGATACTCAGAGAAGATCAGTAAGATCTTGACACAGCACAGATCCCTTAAGAGCTCTGCTGACAGCAAGAGTTGTAGGTAGAAATGGGAGTGTAGTGAAGAGCACAAGAGCAATGGGTTTGTGTACTTGTCTTTGAACCTGTTTGGGACAAATACATTAGCAACAACTGAACCTCAATTTTTTTTCCCCTTTTTTTGTTTTTCTGGACAGGATCCAAACTCAAATCATAGCTGTGATTCACTAGAAGTTATTTATTTCTTAGAGAAATTAAACAAGTCTATTAATTAATCTTCACATTTTTATCTGGCTCTGCTATACAAATGCTGTGTTTGTAAGGATTAGCTGGTTTGCAGGGCTGCCATGGAGGTTCTGGTTTATTTTTTTGATTTATAGCTTGCAAAGATGCATATTCTTTCATTTCTGTGGCATCTATGAGTGTCTGAATTTGTCTCCAAGTGGGCAACAATTAATTTATGAAAATTACCACCACATTCTGTTATTTGACAGTTGTCTTTACAGTTTTGACAGGAAGAACAATGGTTGAAAGGCTGCAAGAGCTCATTTGGTCTTTCAGCCTAAGTGGTATTTGTTTCAGAGATTTAAAGGTTGTTGTACTGCCTGCTGTGTTATTATTTGTCCTGTCAAAGAAAAATATAATAGTAAAGCAGAAAAGTATGTTCTATTTTTTGTTATCTTTTACTGGGGCAGTTTGATTAGATTTTAATGTTCTGGATTGGTGATAGTGCTTATCCCTCAAAAACCAGTTTTTTAGAGTGAAGTGTGGCATAGGTTGTAGATCATTTATGGTATGGCTTTAATTCAGAACTGGGTTATATGTAGAGCTGCATATGGTTATATTTTTTCCCTCTAATTTGTATGGTATACAAGGAGAAAGAGAACTGAAATATTAAATTTATTAGTTTGTATTAAGGAGAATACTCTTTTTTCACATAAAGCTAATGATCAATTACAAATATAAAAATTACAATGAGTGAAGGCTTCCTAATGCCTTTTGTTTGGATTGAGCCTTATTTTAATACTTTTGTTTATCTTGGAACAAATATTTGTAGTTTTCATCATGCATAGCATTTGAAACAAATACATGCTCAAATTATTCTAAAATTCTGAC
>VZTB01003770.1:0-14420 GCA_013397245.1 Thryothorus ludovicianus
GAAATAAGTTCTTAGAAAAGTTTTAATATACATATGTAAGAGGAGGGGGGTGTCTCTAAAACAGGAGGTGTGCTCTTGCCTCTTGGCCAGAGACACCCTGGCCGTGTATTTTGCTTTATTGCCTTGTCCTTACTGTCTTTTATTAAACCTTTTAAATCCTACCAAAAAGGTGAACTTCGTTTTCCACAGAAGTAAACCCAAATCTCAAAACACCTTCCCCCCAGCCTTCCCTTCCTGCTGGGCTTAAGTTCACTCTTGATTTTCTCTCCCTCCTCCCAGCAGTGGCACAGGGGCAGAGGGAGATGGGGGTTGCAGGCAGTTGGTCACACTCATGCATTGTCTCTGCCATTTCTTCCTTCTCAGAGGGCAGGACTCCACAAACTCCTTCCCTGCTCCAGCGTGGGGTCCTTCCTACAGGAGACAGTCTTCAATCAATTTTCCCAATATAAATTGTTCCCACAAGCTGCAGTTCTGCACAAACTGCTTCAGGGGGGCCCCTTCCAAGTGGTCAGGCATTCTGGAACAGGCTGCTCCTGCGTAGGTCCCTTCCCTTCCTTTTATGGGATTAAACCTTCAGGAACTGCTCCTGCCGGGGTCTCTTCCATGGGGTCACTCCTTCAGGAACAGGCTGCTGCTCCCAAAAATCTGCACAGAGCAGAGGTTTTGACCCAGTAATGAAATATTAATTTTGAGGAATTAAGGATTTTAGAAAAGTTAAGAATGCAGTTAGAATAGATGCTGTGTTAGCTAAAAAGACAGATAAGATTTACCCAACAGAAGCCAGATCCAGATAAGATATCCCAAATCCAGTAGCTCATTGCTTGTCAATTTTATGGACAATAGCAAACTTTCCCATGGTAGGAAACAGATTGAACGCAAGAAGCTGCAAACTCTACCAAGGATTCGATTGTCACAAATACCCAGAAACAGTAAAAAGGTCAAAGCAACGAAGACTCAGTTTACTTCATAATTTTAATGGATTTCTCATAAAAACGACCCCCGACTCATTTCAGGAAACAAACCACACATGCTTAATTGCTTCCTTGCCAATTAGCATACGAAGTGGAGAAGGGGAAATGACAAAGACATGAATACAATTTGTATTTTGTATATCCAACATTTTTGTACATAAAAGCTTTGTAATCACCTATGAAATTTCACAGTGTGCATTAGGGAGATATCCCACACACTGCCCAAACCGTAATAAAAACATTCACTTTGTAACTCCAAACTATTAGAGAGTCTTTGTCCATTAATAGATGGACACTGATATTAAATCAATGTTCATGTTTCTTTAATTCAGTACAACAAAGCTGACTGGGGAGGCAAGATTGATCAGCATGTTATGAATGAATCTGCAGAGTTACTTAAGTTCTTGTTGTAAGAGTTATAAGTTATTACAGTTTATAAAGTTTGTAAATAAAAGCTTTTATGTTTTGTATTATACATTGTAAATTACCTGAATTCCCTGTTGTATCCCTCTCCCCACTCCACCGGGATAATGCCACTGCTTCCTGGAATGCCTGCCGCCTGCGGAGGAGAAGCCGGCATGCTTAGCAGGTATGCAAATTAAGGGACAGAGGTGCTAACACACGAGAAACACCCGAGAAACAACGAATTAACTTGAAATAAAGCGAAACAAACTGCTCCTAGCACCGAGGAAACTAGCCAGCAACCCTCCCAGGACATTTTCCACCTAAGGTCCCTCGCCATGACCTGAGTGGGAGTAGAAACAGAAGACCCCCTGAGTCCGCGAGCCATAAAAGCGCCTTCCTACGGACCCACGTGAGGACGGAAGCCCCAGCTCTGCCTCAGGGCAAAGCTGCCTGCACTCCTCCTCCTCTGCGGCGTCCAGGGAGTGGTGGCACCGGCACCCCCCCCTTCCCGAGCTGAAATCACTTTAATAAAGGTCATTTTAAAGGAGCTGGTCTCCTGGCCCTCTCTTTTTCATTCACATCAAGCATGCCTGCTGGAAAAGGGGTGAAATCTTTCCCAAATGAAAGCTGGGAGGGAGAGTCAGACTGTGCTGACATCTTCACAGCATTTTTAATGTGAGGCTGACAAATTCTGTAGTGTTACAGGAGGCCCTGGCCATACTCTGGGCATCCTGACCCCCTACATCCCAGCCAGGTGCCATTTTCACCCCACTTTCCATTCCTTCCTCCCTCCAAAACCGGAGAGCCACAGCTGCCCTAACACTTTCTGCATTGCTCTGGGCTAATTTGGTGGCCAAATTGGCAGCTCAGGCAAGACAGGGAGCTGTCAGACCCCTGTGCCACTGACCTCTCTTCCAGTGCTCCCTAGCATTCCTGAGGAGAAGCCACCAGCCTATCTCATACTTGGGAAAAAGAATTACAAATGGATCAAGGAAGCACCTCTGGCCCTAACCTAGGAGGAGTGTAGGGACAGGATGCTGCTTTCATAGGGATCTCCCCTGCTGCTCCCCCTTTTCCCATGCCCTGTCAGGGCTCAGGAGGCTCCCAGTGGATGAGAGATATGGATACTGGGACATTGCCAGAGCTCTGCTCAGGGACCACCAACATCTCCCCTCTCTGGACCACACTTTGGGGTGCAGAGGAGGCTGTGAGGCTCAGGGCTTCTGTGGTCCTTTTCTCAGGGAGGGCTGGACAGAATCCCTGGGATTGCCAGGTTCATGGGCAGGAAAGGAATTTCACGCCAGTTGTATCCAAGAATCCCTCTAGAGCTGTATCCAGCAATACCACACTGGTTGGATGGAGCACTCCCACCCTTCCAAGAGAATGATGTGTCTGATCAGGGGTGTGGGATGGAGAGCCCATGTCCATGCCATGGCTGAAGGAGCTTTTCATGCCCCTGTCTGTGGAGGGGTGTGGGGCTCTGGAGCTTGACCCCAGCAAGTCCCAGGAGGAGGTCCTGAATTTTGCCCCACTGAGTCCCTGGAGAGGATCCAGAATTTGACCATCTTGCCAGGAATGTGGGCACCAAAGCATGGTCCCGGCAAGCCCTCAAGAGGGTGCACAGAATTCAGCAACACTCCCTGTCTGCAGGAGGCTCTGAGCCAGGCCCAGAGCACAGAGCACTGCAGGAGCAGATAGGGCAGTGAAACAAGCCAGAGGAAGAGCAGCAGGAGTGGAAGCAGAAGCTGCTGCAGTGGGAGAGGTGTATGAGCATGGAGAAGGCAAAAAGAGCTGAGGGAACTGAACATGATAAGGTCAGTGCTCCCTGCTGTCACCTGGCACCTGCCTGAGTCTCACAAATTTCTTGCTACTTCCAGGCTCTTCCTCTCCTTCCTTTCTCCTCCCTGCTCCCTGTGTCCCAGTCTGGCTCGGAGGCCAGAGACTCCTCTTGTCCCTGCAGCTGCTCCTCAGTGCCAAAGCCTCCCTCTTCTCCATGGAGGCATCCAGCCTTTCCACTTTCCCAGCTACCTCATCCCTGTCCATGCCATTATTTCTGCTCGGGATCAGGATGGAGACAGAACGAACTTTTTGGCTCTCGTACTCCCAGACCCAGGCAGGAGGTCATACTCCAGGCAGAGCAGACCCTGAGGGCTGAGGAGCAGAATCAGAGTGCCCAGAGGCAACTGGAGCACCTGGAGCAGTTAAAGATGGAGTATAAGAAGGTGCGAGCATTGAACAGGGTAGGTTGAGAAAGGTTGGAAAGATGTTGGAAGTGCTGGGTCAGCCACATTTGGGGTGTGGAGACAGCACCAGCAGAATCAGAGCTCTGCTGCCCTGGGTGGAAAATGCAGGGCAATCTGCTGTCTTGGGGAAAAAACACAGGGACCTCCCTGGTTCTGGAAGCTGAAGGTGGAGTTCTCAGCAGTCTTGGGACAATTGAGGTGCTGGTCTCTGCTCCCCTGGAGGATTGAGGCAGGGGTCTCCACTCAACTGAGGCTGAAGGTGTTGCATGGGATGATGCAGGTAGGGTTCCCTTCTGTCCTAGGCCAGGAAAATTATTACACAATGTCAGGGGTTTATGTCCAAAAATGAGATAGATGAGTCCTGTAACTATATTTGAACAAAGGGAGAGGCCACAGGGCATGAAGCCTCCTTTTTACCCTATTTTCCCTGGCCACACTTCCCTCTCTCTTTCCTCATTGGCTGATGTACTTGAGAGTTACTGAGAGTTACTTGAGACTTCCTGAATAGCCTAATACAGACTCCCTTTTTCTTTGTATCTCTGTTCTTTTTCTTTAATTCCGGGAATTTAGCACGCCCTTGGGTGAGCAACAGTCTGTGTCAATTAGTGGAATTCCTTTGGAATTTATGGTTCCACCCATTTCTTTCACTGATCAGTGTCTGGCTTTATCTACCAGTAGGCTCACAGTTTGTAAAGACACATCCTGCTCATTCCTTTCACCAGGAAGCACAGGTCTGCCCAGTCTTGGACAAACAAGGCTGGGATCTGTGCTGTCCTGGGGGATGGAGACAGGGGTCTCTGCTGCCCTGGGGTGAAGGTCTCCCTTGTGCTGGCAGATAGAGGTAGGAGTCTTTACAGTCTTGGACAGCTGAGGGTGAGAGTTTTTGCTGTACTGTAAGATGAAGATGTCTTGGTAGATCAAGGCAAAGGTCACAGCTTTTCTGAGGGATGAGGGTGAGGCCTCCTGCAACCTGGCAGGGCTCACTGAGGTCTAGGACAGGGCATGGGCCCATCCTGGCTGTGTTTTGAGTGTGATGAAATAGCCTGAAAACACAGAAGCTGCTGTCTAATGGCATTGGCCTGTGCCCACACACTCCAGTTAAACACCCATCTGCCACCATTAAACAGCCCCACATCCCAGTTAAGCTCAGCTGTGTGTTTAGCCCTGTCTTCATCTCCCAGGACATCAAAGACCCCCTTCTTCTTCCCCCAGGACAGCATAGACCCCTGCCTTCATCCCTCAAAGCAGCAGAGACCTCCACCATCATCTCCCAGGAGCCCAGAAAATCCATCATCAATCACCCAGGGCAGAAGAGACCCCTTATCTTTATCAACCAGGACAGTAGATGGCCTCACCTGCACCATCCCTTCACCCTCAGTTCAGTGGAGGCTCCCACCTCCATACTCCAGGGTAGCAGAGATCCCCACCTGCATCTGCCAGGAGATGCTGGAGACTCCATCTTCATCCCTCAAGACAGCGCTTCCCCCCACCTCCTGCATTTTCCACCCAGGGCACCAGAGAACCCCCTCCTCCATTCCCCAGAGGAGTGAAGAGCATTCACCATCCTGTCCTCCAGAGACCCACCTTCACCAGTCTGTATCCTGGAAACACTGCAAGTCCAGCAGAGACCCCCCTGACTCTCGGGTTCTCTGCTGTTTTGCAGAAATTCCCTGAGCTAGCAAAGTCCTTTTCCAAGCCCGAGATGGAAGAAAAGAGCAAAAACTCTTCAGGTCTCGTTCTCAAGGTTGTTTATTTGGTCTTATCTAAAACATTTTCTTTCTGACCCGCCGAGCTCCTTTCAGCAATCAGTCGAAGGCCTTCTCCCCCCTCAGAGGGGGTGTTTATCTTTTATACTAAAAGTTATGTACAGATTATTTACTAATTGTCTCCAATACCTATTCTCTACTTAGGCAATCAGTTTCTACTCTAAACCAATCAGTCCTGTCCCTGTCACCGAGAAGATGGAGAGAAGGTGAAGAAGAAGGAAGAAACCAAAAAGCCACGAGGTTCCTCCATCTTGGCAATACCCACCCCCCTGTACTAAAACCCAAAAACTATTTTTAACCCTGTGACACACTTATTACTACTCTATTTAAACTCTTGTGACCTGTAATTCTTCTTTTAAGGTTGGCAATCATTCCCATGGGCTAAAATCCAAATCACAGGTGTTTTGGGCTCTGTGCCAGGGTCTCTGAGACCCCTGCCCGGGTCCCTGAGCCTCCAGGGCAGCCAGAGACAAACCTTGTGTTCCCACACCCAACCTCCATTCTCCAGTGCAGCAGCTGCAGCAGACACCCCTGCAGCAGTGGCTGACAGTGATGCTTCCCTGGGGCCCCTGATGTCCCCAGGTCCTTCCTGGCATCCCACCCTAGGCCACCAGCCAGGTCCCTCTGCAGCCTCATCAAACCGTAACCCTAACTTACTCCCAGAGCCTTATGGATTCTTTCCTCGGCAGAGCCTCTGAAATTCCTGAGAATTCCTGCACCAGTGGAGGGCCCAGAGCTGCAGCGCCCAGCTGGGCTGATCCCAAATAGGAACAGAGCTGCAATTCCCCACAGTTTTGGGTTTCCATTTCCTTATGACTGTTAACAAAGACATTTGTGGAGCAAACAGTGTTTTCCATCCCTCCCTCTCCTCAGGGCTGTAAGACAGGAGCTGCCCTAAGGCTGGAGGAGCCCTGAGGCTCCTTGTCCCACCTGCCCCTCTCTGGGGACAGAGACTATCCCTTGCCATGTCCTCAGATCTACTGGGACAGAACTGTTGAGAGGGGCTGTGTCCTTTGGGGGGTCCTTATGAGCTGAGCAGGCTCTTTCCCACCCACAGCCTTTCCCACCAGTGCCACCTTGCCACTGTGCTGTCACCTCTGACCCTGTGACTGAACCTTCTTCAGGGGCAAAACAGAGGGATTCAGAGCATAAGGCATGCATGTCAAATCCGTGGGGATAGGGACTAGTGGCTTCAGAGGGCCTGAAGTTGCAGGATCCTGCAGGAGTGGCTCTGATTAATCCCAGCTGCTCTATTAGAGCAGCTGAAAAACAAAGAGAACTGGGAAAGGTGAGGGGCTGGCCACGGCAGGGGACAGTGCAGAGACACTGCTGGGAACCCAAGCTGCTCCAGGCTGGGGGAGAGGGGGGACAATATGCTGTGCCCCTCTTACCCCTCTTAATGCCTCCTGCTCCATCTCCTATGTGACTCCATGGTGTGAGAGAGCCAGGCACTGCAGGGCTGTGTGTCCCTCTTGGGGACGGATCTGCCACCTCAGAGCAAGGAACTGGAGCAGCTTATGGCCCCTTGGTGGTGTCTGGCTTGAGGGAGAGCAGCAGAGCCATCCGGGGCAGCCCTGGAACCTTCTGGAAGTGCTGCATGGTGCCCCAAGGCAGAGCTGGGCAGAGCTGGGGCATGGACCAGAGCAAGAGTGGAGTGAGGGTACAGCACAGAGAGGGGGGTCACAGCATGGAGTGAAGGGTGACAGCCTGGTCAGGGGCATCACAACCCACAGTGGGAGCTTAGCCCCTCCAGGGACACAGGCATGGACACTTCCCTGGGTGTGGCTTCCCACAGGACTGAGCCCCCCACAACCCTGGCTGCCACATGTCCCTGTTCCAACTGCTCCATCCACTGTCCCATGTCCCAACTCCTCCAAAAGCTGCCATGCCTCTGTCCCAGCTCCATCCCCTGCCAGTGTCCCTGTACCAACTCTTTCATCTGCTGACAACTCCAACTCCTGCATTCATTCCTGTGTCCCTGCTCCAACTCCTCCACCCTACTGTGTCCCTGTCCCATCTGAGCATGGCTCTGCTGTTGTCTTTGTTCCTGCCCCATCACCATGTCCCCATGCAGTGACCTGTGGGCTCAGTGGGTGCCATGGTCACATCACAGCATCTTCATCCTCATGCCTGCTGGCTGGAAGGGGCAGGTCTGGAGGAAGTATCTGCTCCTTTTAAGCCCATAGTCCAACCATACCTTGAAGCAATTGCCCCAGTCCTGCTCCAATCCCAGAAACTTTTTCAGGATCTGTGTGACCAAGGTGACACCTCCAGGCAGCCACAGTGCCCAGGCTACTCCTGCTCTGCTGGTCCCAGGTGCCACACCCAGGTGCTCACACTGCATTAGCAATCAGCCAGTCCAAGGCTGACACCCTCCCTGCTCAGGGTGTCCTGGAGTGCCTGGTTCTCCCACACTGCCCACTGTGGTCCAGATGGATGGGTGCCCAAACCACAGTGATTAGGGAGTAGGAGTGGAGCTGGTGAGCAGGCAGAACTTCTATGAACAGCTAAGGCACATCCCACCAGGTCTTCTGAGCCTCCCTGGGGCCCCCAGGTGCCTGCCAAGGATCCCCTAAACTCCCTTATTTCATCCCACAGACCAACCAGTTCCCTCCCCTGCCAGTATTGCCAGGACCAAGGTCTGGTTTTATTATTTTTACTTGGCTGGGTGAGAGTGGGACCACTGCATCCCCCACCCAGGGCCCTGGGGGGCCATGGGGTCCCCCCAGCTCAACAGCCATAGAGGCACCCTCTGTGTCCTGATAAATGGTGCCTCTTCTTTCCAGGACACAATCCAGGCAGGGCTGGGGCTCCTGCCAGTGTATGAGTGAGTCTCCTGGAGTGTGGAGATCCAATTGCCTCACACCAAGTCAGGGCAGCAGCAAGCAGGGTGGGCTGTAATGGAGGGGTGGAGGGGGGTGCTGGTGCCATTGGTGGCCCTGAGGGGAGGCTGTGGGGGAGGTCTGGTCAAGGGGGACACAGCTTGGGACATGTGTGTGCCACATGTGCACAGTGGTGTCCGGGGAACCAGGCTGTGTGTCTGTGCTGTAGTGTGGGCATGGCTGCTCTTCCTCGTGTGTGTTCATCCCGCCCCCGAGAATAACAAAAAAATCCCCCAAGCAACCCCAGCAGCAGCACTTCTGGGACTCCCACAGCTGAATATCTCAAATTACTTTTCAAAATTGTGTAATGTGTTGCAATGGACTGTCAGAAGTCAAATGTACTACATTCAGGCTTGTCTTACAGCCTAGGGAAAAGCAAATAAACTCCATTTTCCCAGCCCAGATACAGGAAGACCATTTACCTAAATGATCAAAGACTGAAGTCTGGGAAAGAACAGGGGGAAAGTGCATCTCTCTTGGCTGCTCTTATACATTCTGTCAACAGAATGTGCACAGTCAAGTAAACAGCACAGTCTGGGAATACAGGGCTAGGACCAGAGAGCAGTGCAATCAAAGGACATGAGAGAAGAAGAGGGAGGAAAAGCACAGAATGGGGGGAAGAACACCTGAGGACAGGAACATGGCATCTCTGGAAAAAGTGTATGTGACTTTATCCCAAAAAAATGGGCTTTGCTGGAGGGAGGAGCATGGAAGGGCAGTAATTGCAAGACTAATGAAGAAAAATGAGAATAGTTTAACCCAATCAGTGCTCAGGTTCCTCATTTATGCCTCAACTGGCTCAAAGTTTTTAACTAACTTCCCTTCTGGAAAAGGTTCTCACACCAAGAAGCCCTCTGTAGTCTAAATTGATACAAGCCTTCCAAAGGATGGTGTGGAAATGCAAGGATGACAAGTGACGGAGTGATGGGAAGGTAAATCTTCATGTCCTCTTCACAGATTCCTGGCACAGGGAGGTGAACTGCAGAGCCATCCTAAAGCTAGGGGAAAAGAGAGCAATGTTCCCACCTAACAGAGAAAGCTCATGCTTTGAACTTTCAGCTAATGACAGGTAACAGAACCAGGCAAAACCCCCACTGGACACCCTCACCAGAATTAGGCACTTGATACGAGCCTGAACAGGCCTGAAATACAGCAGAGATTTCTATCAATTGCTTAGGACTGAAAAAACCTAAGCTTAAAAAACATTTATCAAGCCTTTCTTTTTTAAGGTAATCAATCTGTTGCTCTGTCCTGCTGCATTGCCTCCATAATGAATTGCTTTGTATAAAATTAGAGACAGGACTCTGTGACTACATTCATAGTTCCTGAACACATTTAATTTACATTGCCAGGTGCTGAAGCCAGTTGGCACAGAACAACTTGCTCAACAGCTTCATCAGCTTCAAAAACTGCAGCTAATTCACTGTTGGGGATGGGTTCCAGGACACCTTCACTTGAAAAATTTGTCTGGAAATCATTTGCAAGAACACTACTTGGCACAGAATGAGTGCAGCAGGGACCTGCACCTGGTCAGGTAGGGAGAGGCTGCACACGGCTTGTGTGAGAGCTGCCACTGCTACAGTGTCAGAGCAAAGTTCAAGAGTTGCTGCTCTAATTCCTTTTTTCTTGGCCTTTCCATCCAAGTGTCTGGTTTCTCACATTTCTGAGACCTCTTGGAGTCAGCTCACAGCTAGAGGAACTGCAGAAGGAATCGTCTGTGGAAACCTTACAGAGCATGTTCTCTGTCAGACCAGAGCACAGGAAGCAAACACTGCCCTGGGCTGATCCCCCAGCATGGGAAACAGGTAAAGGAGGGGATTCTGCCCCTCTGCTCTGCTCAGGTGAGATCCCACCTGCAGCCTCCAGCTCTGGGGTCCCCAGCACAGGAAGGACAAGGAGCTGCTGGAGTGAGTCCAGAGGCCATGGAGGTGTTCCGAGGGCTGGAGCCCCTCTGCTCTGGAGCCAGGCTGAGGGCACTGGGGGTGTGGACCTGGAGAAGGCTCTGGGGAGACCCTAGAGCTCCTTCCAGTGTGCAAAGGGGCTCCAGGAGAGCTGGAGAGGGACTTTGGATAAGTGCCCAGAGTGCCAGGACAATGGGGAATGGCTTCCCAAAGCCAGAGGGCAGAAATAAATGGGATACTGGGGAGAAATTTTTCTCTGTGAGCGTGGTGAGACCCTGGTACAGGTTGCCCAGAGAAGCTTTGGCTGCCCCATCCCTGGAAGTGTCCAAGGACTTGAAACTACCTGGTCTATTGGAAGGTGTCCCTGCCCATGGCAAAGGGGTGGAATGGGTTGATCTTTAAGGTCCCTCCCAGCCCAAAGCAGTCAGTGAACTCTTTGGAACATGGCATAACCTGAAGCACAGAGCAGTTTCTTTCACACAGATGTGAACAATAGTGTTATTATATGACCTGAGGGACTAGGATTAAAAAACAAAACTGAAGAAAATTACTACCACCTTTGCCTCTTACCTGTAGAACAGAAACTGGTTCTGTTTTACAATGGTGAGTTATTCTCAGGTTCTGTGAATTGACAGAAATCAGTGGACAGCGTTTCCTTTCCGAGGAAAAACCAGTGCACTTTCCAAAAATACTCCCAGAATTTTGCATTTCTGTAGTGCTTTGTCACACAGAGGATTTTTGGTGAATATATGGGAATCGAATTGTGTGTGAGGGAAAGACTGAGATAACACCACAGCAAGGGTTAAGTCCCTTCCCACTCTCTCATTTCCTTATTAGTTCTAAAATCTGTAGCACAATTACCCATAGCACTCCATTTGGCAGCTGCCCGTTGTTAAGCAAACACACATTCCCATCAGATAAATACACTTTGGTGTCATAAACTTATATAGCCACTACATTCAGCTTCACTTCCAGCGTCCTCCTGTCTCCTGCACAGATGGTGAAACCTGAAATAAAACACGAGGTTTGCTCCCAAGAGCCGTCAACAACAACTTGGTAACATGGTTTTCATTAAGAAATGCAACTCTATTTTTTAAAAGTTATTAATCTGGGAAATAACAGTAGAAACACTCCTAAATTGGCTTGAAAACCTGAAAGTTGCATTAGGCCAGAGAAATGGGAGTGGCAGCAATGCTGATTTCTGTAACAGGCACAGCTTCCTGTTGCCAGAGTCCAGATTTCAGTGAGGAACAGAGGACAGGCACAGGGAAGTGGCAGCAGTTGTCACTGAGAAACTCTTCTGGGCAGGAATCAGGAACTGGAGCAGAAGCATTCTCATTCTTCATCCTCTAAGTATCCAAATCATTTGACAGCTAATTCCTGAATCCAAACACTCCACGATGAAAAAAGCAGCCAGCAGCAGGTCTAACAAAGGCAATCCTGCATTGGCTTTCCCAGCTCCAGGACTCACTTCTGTTAGTCTGCAGTTGAGTTAACCAGTGTGATTTAGAGAGAAGTCCATCAAGTGAAGAAATGCCAACTTCAGCTTTCACATCACTGCATTTGGAAATATGCAAGCTGCTTCTGCCTTAAGACTGAGCTGTCCACTGCCAATGGGATGGATGCAGTTACAAAAAGAGGGTGTATTCCTGAAGGAAAAGGAAATATAAGGGATTTATAATTGAGCTGATAATTTGCTTACTTTGCCTAAAAATCCAGCTTCTACAACACAGTGCAATTAGGAAGAGCAAATGGGCTAACATATGAACATCCTTGTTGTTGTGCAGGAAGTATCTCATTATTTTCTTGTTATCAATAGAGAATATGAATGTCCTCAGAACACCCAACTACTCAGAGAAGTTGGAGCATTTGGAGAAACTTGGACTCACTCTCCAAAATGTCCTGTTCGCCTTTACAGTCTCTTTTACTACAAATCAGTCATACCTAGGAAAGAGGATGGAGACTCATTGGGAATCAGATCCAGCTGGAAGTGTGTGGAAGGGGACTCTGATGAACAAAGAGAGGAGCATGAGCCAGCACACAGCTTGCACAGTGCCCATCATCACCACAGAACAGCGGGAGGAACGTGTTGTTATAAATGTGTTATAAATGTGTTGTTATAAACGAGAAGCTTGACTAGGCCAATATTCAAGCAGTAATCAATTTATTAATTAATATGGTAAAATATGAGCAAGCAGCGCTGGGTACAGTGGGGGAGTTTTCCCTCCAACTGCACATCCATAGCTGAGGCTATAGGGGTACTCAGAAGCTTTCTCAGCAGTTTCTATTCCCAATTTTTATGTCACAATCTTATATACCATGGTGGTTTAGTCTTCTCAGGATGTATTTCCCAAGAGGAGTATCCCAAATGGTGGGGTCCAGCTTTCAGATGTGGGTCCAATTTTTAATTTTAGGGACTATTAATCTTATAATTAATAAGATTATTAATCTAAGCTTCCCTTAGTCAAAACTATTGATCATTGAATTGATGTCTATCTTCCTTTCTCAAGCTGCTTTCCAAGGTTTGGGGTAGGACTTAGAGATAAGCATGCTCCTTTTTTTTAACATTTTAAAGTTATAGTTTTTTTTAAAAAATCCTCACTGCAAACAATATTTTAAAATTAGAGTTCAAAATATTATTATTACAAAAATCTTTAAAGTTTACCTACAAGCAAAAAGTTCTTGTAAAAAGCAACACCCTAAAAGTAATTGAAATGCTCCTAAACCAACTTAAGACTTATAAAAATTAATTGTGGATGAAGGATAGATTCAAAGGCCTTCTTCTATGCTTTATTTTCCTCAGTTATTTATTAGAATTCGCCTTTATAACTGTCCCATGGTCGGGCTCCACACATATCACAATCACAAGTAACACATTTTATTTGTATTTACCTGACACGAAACACAACTTGGTATTTCACAATGTTTAAGGGCAAGTTCTAATTCTGTAAAAGCAGCTGACTGTCCCTCAGCTAATGGTCCCTCTGAACAGGTTTTGGTGCTCACACCAGCCAACAGTGGGAGCTCAGAAAAAGCCCTCCTGTTCTGACTGCACAAAGCTGTGTCCTGCAGCCCCTCAGCCCCATCCCCTGCTGGATCTGCAGCAGCCTCTTGGACTAAACCAGGTGAGAGCTTCCTGCCTCACATTCCCCCATGGCAAGACCATGAGCTCAGGATTTGGGTTTTTTTCAAGATGGTCCTTTCTGCTCTCCAAACCTTCCCTAGCGCAGAAAAATGCAGCTTTCCAGTGCCTAAAGCAATTCCAACAAAACTGGAGAGGGACTTTGGACAAGGGCCTGGAATGCCAGGACAAGGGGGAATGGCTTCACACTGCCAGAGGGCAGGGTTAGATGGGATTGTCCTGGTTTGACGTCGGCCCAAAGCCAGGCACCCAAGGGAGTCATTGCTCACCCTCCCCTGACACAGCTGGGTAGAGGAGAGAAAAAAAAATTAACAAAAGGTTTCATGAATTGAGATAAGGACCAGGAGGAAACACTTCAAGGGCAAAACAGGCTCAGCTTAAGGTTGCAAAGTGAACTTATTACTAACAGAATTAGAGGAAGATAATGAGAAGTGAAATAAGCCCTTAAAACACCTTCTCCCCGCCCCAGCCCCTCCCTCCTTCCCACTGACAGCGCAGGGAAACGGGGCATGGGGGTTTTTGGGTCAGTCCATCACCAAGATTTTCTTTCACTGCTCTGGGAGAGGGGTGAGGTCCCTTCCATGGGAGGCAGCTCGCTGTGAGCTTCTCCAGAGTGGCTCCACTCTCCCCAACAGCAGCCGCACTGCACCCGCTGCTACATGAGTCCCTCCCACGGGCTCCCAAAACTGCTGCTCTGTGCTCTCTTCCCGCGGGGTGCAATCCTCCAAGGACAGGCTGCTCCAGCAGGGAGCAGAGCCCCTCTCTCCTCCAGGTCACACCGGATCACAGCCCCCTCCAGGAATCCACCCACTCCAGCCTGGACACCTCCCCAGGGGCTGTGGGTGGATCTCTGCATCCCCATGGATCCCCACAGGCTGTGGGTGGATCTCTGCCTCCCCTGTGGATCCCCAGGGCTGTGGGTGGATCTCTGCCTCCCCCATGGATCCCCAGGGGCTGTGGATGGATCTCTGCATCCCCTGTGGATCCTGGGGGGCTGTGCATGGATCTGTGCATCCCCCGTGGATCCCCGTGGGCTGTGGGTGGATCTCTGCATCCCCTGTGGATTCCCACGGGCTGTGCATGGATCTGTGCATCCCCTGTGGATCCCCA
>VZTB01003770.1:14821-42234 GCA_013397245.1 Thryothorus ludovicianus
GGATCCCTGCATCCCCCATGGATCCCCAGGGGCTGTGGGTGGATCTCTGAACTCTCCATGGATCCCCAGGGGCTGTGGGTGGATCTCTGCATCCCCGTGGATTCCCACAGGCTGTGGGTGGATCTCTACATCCCCCGTGGATCCCCACAGGGGCACAGCTGTTTACCATGGTCCTCACCACGGCAGCAGAGGAATCTCTCCTACAGTTCCTGGAGCGCCTCCTCTCCCTCTTCTCCACTGACCTTGGTGTCTCCATGTTGTTCCCTCACATATTCTCACCTCCTCCTTCTCTTCTCTGGCTAGAAGAAAAATTCTGTGACTTTGTTTTAATTTAATTCTTAACTATGTCATCACAGAGGTGTTACCAACCTCTCTCATTGGCCCAGTTTTGGCCAGTGTATGTCCATCTTCAGACTCATCAGGGATTGGCTCTGGACATGATGGAAGCTTCCAGCAGCTTCTAACAGGAGCTACTTCTGTGCCTCCCCCCACTACCAAAAAACAGGCCATGCAAAAACAGTACAGGGATATTGGGAAGAAATTTTTCCTTTGAGAGTGGTGAGACTATGGCACAGATTTCCCAGAGCAGCTGTGACTACCCCATCCCTGGAAGTGTTTAAAGCCAGGTTGGATGGGGCAGCCTGTTATAGGGCTGGACCCCTTCCTGTGAAGAAATTTTCTCTAATATCCAATATAAACTTCCCCTGGCTGGATCCCTTCTTGTGAAGAAATTTTTTCTAATATCCAATATAAACCTCCCCTGGCAGAACTTGAGGCCATATCCTCTTGTNAACAGGAGCTACTTCTGTGCCTCCCCCCACTACCAAAAAACAGGCCATGCAAAAACAGTACAGGGATATTGGGAAGAAATTTTTCCTTTGAGAGTGGTGAGACTATGGCACAGATTTCCCAGAGCAGCTGTGACTACCCCATCCCTGGAAGTGTTTAAAGCCAGGTTGGATGGGGCAGCCTGTTATAGGGCTGGACCCCTTCCTGTGAAGAAATTTTCTCTAATATCCAATATAAACTTCCCCTGGCTGGATCCCTTCTTGTGAAGAAATTTTTTCTAATATCCAATATAAACCTCCCCTGGCAGAACTTGAGGCCATATCCTCTTGTCCTGTCCCTTGTTCCCTGGGAGCAGAACCTCCCCCCTCCTGCCTGCACTCTCCTGTCAGGGAGTTCTGGAGTGAGAAGGTCGCCCCTGAGCCTCTTTTTCTCCAGGCTGAGCCTCCTCCAGCTCCCTCAGCTGCTCCAGCCCCTTCCCCAGCTCTGTTCTTTTCTCTGTATGCACTCCAGCCCCTCAAGGTCCTTCTTGTCATGAGGGGCCCAAAATTGACCCCAGGGTTTGCAGTTCCTCAGCAGCGCCCAGCACATGGGACAGGCACTGCCCTGGTCCCACTGCCACACCACCCTTGGCTCTTGCTCACCTGGGCACCCATGGGCTCATGTACAGCTGCTGCCAACCAGCACTCCCAGGTTGTTTTTCTGCCCTCCATCCACTTTTCCCTAAGCCTAAAGCACTGCAGCAGGATATGGCAACCCAAAGACAGTACCTAGCACTTGGCTTCAGCCCACAGATCCAGCCTGTACAGATCCCTCTGCAGAGCCTTCTCCAGTAGATTAACACTTCCACCCAACTCAGTGCCATCTCCAAACCGACTGGGGAACTCATCACCACAGTCCTGCTTTTGCACTCCTGCCCTGGGAAGAACTACTCAGGCTATGCCTGGTCTCACCCCCAAGGGATGGGCATGTACACCAGTCCTCATCCCCACACTCATCCCCACAAGCCCGCACAGTAAAGCTCTGCAGCCAGCAGCCGTGTGGAGGGATCAGTTTTTATTTCAAAAGACAATAACACAATTTTTCAACTTAGTATCAAAACACTGGATAGGGTTTTTGTCTCCAGATTGGCCCCAAAAACTGCTACAACCAAGCAGCATGCTCAAACCACAAGCTACACGCTGCGAGTGTGACATTGCCACACTCACACCTCACAACCACAACACATCAGCAATGCACAGAGAGATGGCTTGTACTCAATTAAGATAGTAAGAGCAGTCCTGGGCAGGAGGGAAGGCTTGGCTCCCTCCCTCCAGGTAGGCAAAAACACTTCTCCAAGAACACAAGGCTGTTGTACTTAAGCTGTTAAGTGTAACCCAGTGATGAGCAGTGAAGCTTGGTGCATCAGCACTTAGTGAAGGCAAAGTCAGCCCCAGGGTAGCAATGGGTTACAGGGACAGTGGCTTCTCTAAGCCCTTCAGATTTGGAAGGGAAGGGACACAATCCCTGTGAAGGTTCAATTGTTTCAATTGTTCAGATGACTGGCTTGGCTTAAAAAAAAACAACCCAAGAAACAAAAACAAGGTGCCTTTCACCCAAGCTGTTCCTTCCCAACACAGTTACATTAAAGGTTGAAAAACTGAACTGTGCTTTTGGCAAACAACTCTTGGAAAGGAAGTTTTCCCAATAGGCTTTCAGCCCTAGTCTGGCTACTCTGACTCACAGACAGAACCATCATATCCATTTCCTGCCCTGCCAAAGCAGGGTGACCCAGAGCTGATTAACAGAAGTTAATATCAAACTTATAAGCCAAGAGCTTTGAAGTGTAGCTCACCAGCCTCACATGTTATTTGGAATGTTTATAATGGTTGCTACAAAAAAAGGTAGTTACAAAATGTGTACATCTCAAACATGCTCTCCAAACATTATTGCATTGTTTATTTCCCTTAATGATGCTGTTTGAAGCTCTGCCCAACGTGGTGGCCTTTAACCCTGGAACAAAGGAGATTCATATTTGGTCAAGTTGGCAACAGGAAGTAAACTCTGGTCGCAGGGTTAGAGGGCAGCAGCAGCTGGGCTGGCATCGCATTGCGGAGGCAGTGGCAGAGATCCATTACATCTCGTTCAGGTCTAGCAGGGTCTGGTCCAGCATTCTTTGCGTGCAGAGATGCTCCTCTTTGGTGGATTTCAGTTTATCTGGCAGGAAGCAAGAGCAGAGAGTTACAAATCAGCATCAAAACAACTGAGAGTCCTTTGCCAGAGAAAGCTTGTGCCAGCCCCTTCCCCGCGCGCTGCCGCAGCGATCCTTGGACCAGAGTGCCTGGCTGGGTGCAGCTGGAAGCTCTGAGGTTTCCTGGATTGTGTGTAGCCCTCACCTCACACTGCTGGTGCTCCCAGTCAGTGTGGGCACAGTGCACCTTCAGCCAGAGCTCTAGGCAGTGTTTCACATGCAGGCATCTCTGACTGCAGCCAGCTCTTCCCAGGGCTCCCACACCTCCACAGCTGACACATGTGGCCCAGCAAGGCACCCAAGAGCAACACACACTTGGAAACCATCCCCTGGAATTACAGCTGGTTGTGCCCCCCTTCCCCTCAGCACAGGGCAGGAATGCCAAGCCCAGCAGCAGGGAGCAGACCGCCAGCCTGAAGGGCAGCGGGGCAGGAGCTGGGGCAGTGACAGGCAGAGTGAGGAGTGAGGGAGCTGCATCCTGCCTGACACTACAGGCAGCTGTGCAGTCAATTCTCACATGTTCTTTAAGCCAGGAGGAGAGCAGATCACCAGCTAGTGCTCTAAGTAAGCTTTACTCCAAAGGTGAGCCCACCCATATCACTGGAGACATCCACACGCTGGGACACTGGACAGACAGGCTGTAGAAAAATGTCCTTTAGGTACAGGCAGACTCCCAAAGCCACTCCCAACCTCCCCAGGGCCAGAAACTGTTCTCCTTGAGCATGAGCAACAGCAGCATTTAAATACTCCCTGCAGGCACCCAGGACACAGCTTCAGGCTGTGCATTTTGGCACTTGCTGTCAAGATGTCTGTGACCCCAGCTGCACTGGGGTCAGGCCTGGGAAATTACTGCTGCCCCCAAATCTTCTCAGTTAGGACTCCCCTAGACAGGAAAGTACTACAGGTGTGCAGTGTCTCACAGACCACAAGGTCAGTCATTTATTGGTAGAAGCCATCATTCCATGCACCAGGAAATCCTACAATCATACAACTAATAGTTAATTAAGTTGTAGCACTTGACAGGCAGCTTCAAGCAGACATAAGTCTAACTTCACCCCACCCCTCATTTGAGGGGGTGCAGCTATTCTGGTTCCATGGAGGAGCCAGGCAGAACCTCCTAGATAAGCAAACATGACTGCTCAAAAAACAGCCAAGTCTAGGGGTGACTTCACCAAGAACAGAGGTTACCTTTATATATGGAAAAAAATGCTCAAATAAATTACAGGATAAATCCAAGTGCCTCATTAAAAAGCAGCAATTGCATAAAATTCGCAAGTCTGCCAGTCCTAATGCTCAGATTTCACTGTGGTCCACAGCACTGGTGGTCGCAATAAGCTCGTTTAATGGGATTAGTGGGCCCCTTCTCAGTCACACAGATCATGCAGCGTTAACTTCAGCTCATTAGAGAGCAGTCGGTTTTTCTCAAGCTGGCTGTACAGGCGCTCTGCAGCAGCGACAGGTGAAGGGAAACAAGAGGAAGAGAGAAAAAGAGAGAAAGGGAAGGTTAGTAGAGCACCAAGATGAGCACATCAAAAAAGCTGTCTCCATAACATGTGCTTCTGAGGACAGCCTGGGCTATTCCCAAAGATTTGTCTTTCTCTAACTTTTGCTTCAGCACAGGAAGATCACAGAGGAAACCAAGTGTGGGCAGAAGTCAAAGTGCTGCCGAAGATGTGCAAAGGCAAAGAAAGAAAGAGGAGACACTCTAAGAGGAGCCTGCAGGCAGGGCTGGGCTGGACCACAGCAAGGACAGAGATCTAGGATGTGCTTTAAGCCTGTGGAGCACATTGCAGAAAAGAATCCTGCCACAGCTGCACCAGAAATAGCTTCCAGAGGGAGCCATACCACACTGCAGTGAGATTGACAGGGTTTGAACAGGACAGGCACATCAGAAGAACTGAGAATGATAATATCTCATCCCAGACCTGGAGGACCCTCCTCTGAGAACATGCCTGGTGCCACCCTAATAACCCTCAATGGACCAGAGGCAGCAATTGGTACAGGACAGAGGGACTTTTGGAGCACAGGGTCCTCTTTTACATCTGCCCCAAAACAACTCCATGCGCAGGGCACAAGCTGCCACTGCCTCTGCAGCTGTGGCTTCTCCAGTCCCTGTCCTTATAGCCCCACACAGGTCCAGCAGCCACATTCATCCTCGAGGCTCATGCCAAGCACTCATGCTCATCAGCATGTTTGGTCCCTTTCCAGGATCTGTCACTTCTCAGGGATGGGGGGTCAATGTCCTGCCACACAGCCTGTCAGCCACAACCAGCCACTACAGAGAACACCTTCGGTATCTCTCCCTGCTCATTTGCATGGGCAGAGTCCTCCCAGTCTGACAGCTCCAATTCCTGCACTTAGGGGAATTACAGGCAGTGAAAAAACCTTACACGTCATCTTCCAGCCTGGCAGAACCAATCAGCATCACCTGCAGTGACACACAATGCGATGCCTCTGCTGCAGGAGTGAGCTTAGAGCACAACCTTGGCCTTTGGCTTCCCCTTTAATCCTTGTACTATGAGGTCCTAGGACTCTCAGGCACCCTCTGAAAGGGAGCTGAACCATTCCTCATTGCTTTCCATCTTGGAATACTTTACTCTTGATCAAGACCTAGCTGGGTAAAATTCCAGAAAGTCGAGTGAGTGGTTTACAGAGTACAGAGTTACACAGAGTAGCCAAAACTCTGGCTCCTCCTCAGAGTCTCAGCTCAGTCTCTCCAGTGTAACACCTGCACACAGAGGGGGAAGCTCAACTTCAGCTTCACCCTCAGCTTCTCTCAGTCCTCAGGACCTGCTCTAACTGCACCTCGTTCTGCAGGGGAGGGCAGTAATCCTGAATGATTGTCCCTTCTTTAAAGCCACCAAGGGACCAAGGCATAGGCAGAGAAGCCAGTGCTTTCTGTCCTACCACAATCTGGAAGTTGAGGGAAGGTGTGGGTACACAACATCCTGGCCCATGCCTTGCACAACAGCTACTCCTGCTGTGAGGGACTCTGGCTCCATGCTGGCTCTGAGCAGCCTCGATGCCAGTCCCCAAATGATCCAGGCTGCTCCTGGGTCTCCCGAGTGGCAGAGGATGAGAGTGACCTGTGCTCAGCAGGACTTGGTGCAACAGCTCACAGCTTTCAAGCAAACAGTCCTGCTTGTGTACAGGGACCTGATCACACACACAAGGTAGCAGACTGGAGTGTTTAGCATGACTAAACTTCCCAGATTTCAGGCTCACATAGAACTCCTGCCCAGGTCTGCAGCAGCTGCACCATGTTTGGCCTGATCCCTCCTCTGCCCAACCCCAGGGCAGCCTCACCAGCTATCCCTGCCACTCAGGGGGCCCCAGGACGTGGGGAGCTGCAGGACTTGGCCCTCCTGGTCAGTTAATCTATGTTTGCAGCACTCCCACATCACAGCACAGCTCACAGTAACCAGCCTGCACAAGCCCAGCAATCCAGTCAGACCAGATGACTCCAAAACCTCCCAGGGTAACCATTGCATCACCCACCCACATACTCATCCACCACCCAGAGTGGATTCCTTCTGGATGAGTGGGGAAAGGGCCTGCCACAGCCCAGCCTTAGATAACACTCCTGGGAACACCACTGTGCAGAGCAGAGCCACCAGCTCCCCACAGCAACTAGACCTCCCTGTGAGGAGAGAGGCACTTCCTGAGGGCAGGATTCCACCTCCTACCCACTAACAATCACTGTGGATTATCTGGCCCAACCTCCCTGCTCAAGAAGGGTCATCCCAGAGCATATCACATAGGATTGTGTCCAGGTCATTCTGGAGTATCTCCAGTGAGGGAGACTTTACACCGTCTCTGGGCAATCTACTCAGTGCTCAGTTACCAACACAGGAAAGAAATTCTTCCTCATGTTCAGCTGGAACTTCCTGGGCATCAGTTTCTATGTGCTGCCTGTCCTACTGCTAGGCACCACCGAGCAGAACACTCTCCCTTCAGATAGTGGCAGAAAATGATGGCATCTCTGTTGTCTTAAAAGCTGACAATGGAATACTGGACTGAAAGCCTTCACATTTACAGAAGCCCTGCCCCTCCCACAGGATCCAGATCCTCAACTCCAGCTGCAGTTGGGCTGCTGAAGAGTTCTGGGTTCTTGCTTTGTGCTTACAGCTACTGCTCACATCCCAGTAGTTAGACCACTTTGAAATTCCTTGAATACTTCCTCCCTTCCCTATCCAGACCTACCACCAAAGACAGAGTGGGACAGGTGAGTGTGCCTAGATTATCCTGACTGCCAGTGCTGTCACGTGGAGACCAGAAGGGCACAAACCTGAGAAAGCCACGGGAAGTGTCCCATGTCATCAGAACTCTGCTCACGAAGGGCTCTTCGGGCACTGTGGCAGATGAACCCAACCCAGAAAGGAAAAAGTATTTGATCAACCACCATGAGGCAGCACATACCATTTTGAGAGGCTGACCAGTGTTTATCATACCAGACCAACCAGCAACAGCGCCAGCAGTGACACGTGCCAGGCATTGCTCGCCCACTGCCAGTGGCAGTGCTCAGTGGGAAGCTCCATGCCACGCTCCTAGCAGGATTCTGTAGCCCCCAGCCCCTGCATGGGGAGGTGAGGGCTCTGCAAAAGATTCCTTGGCTCAGATGCTCACAGCCCTGCTGCAGTGCCTTCTCATTCCTGAAGCAAGTCGAATGTCCCTCCCCCTGGCACAGGCAGCACCTTGCACCCAACCAGTTCTGCCCCAGGAGACCAGCCAGAATTCACACAGTATTTATTGGCTTCCATACCCTGGCTAACAACTATCAGGTGTGTGACCTCCCACTGCAAGCCAGCATTTGGCAACAGGTGCTGGTGAATGCTCCAAAGCAGGCAGGAATGAGGTGTGTCTTCAGTCAGGCACAGCTCCAGGGCCTCCTGCTGCAACCCCCAGCCTCCCATTTGACCCCACAGGCCCTGTCTGCAGAGCTGCCATCACATCTGGGAGCCAGCAGCACACCTCAAAGAAAAATCCAGCATGCTAGTGAGGTCTGTGTTCCACCGAGAGTGACGCAGGTTTGAAGGCAATGCTGAAACAGTTACTCTAAAGCAGCAAGTGGTCACTAGAAACCCATTTCTCAAAAGCAACAGCCATTTATACAAGAACTGTTTTCCTTAAAAAAGGTGACATCATGCTTGAGCAAGAGGCAAGAGAAATACAAAAAGAGCTTTATGGCTCCACACAAGATATGCAGATGAGAACAACATCCTCCCAGCTCCCCCAACATGGAAAGGGCAGCCCCTCAGAGCAGGCTGTGTCTGGCACATCAGGTCACACAGAGGGAGCTTTGTTTGGGAGCAAATGCAGCAGAACTGGGGGGCTGCTGCTGCTGCTTCCGTGTCTTTACAGCACCCATTCCCAGGGATTCCCTGTGCACAGTAACTGGAAAAAGGTACTGGAATTCAGAGTGAGATGAACAGAGCGTGAATGCCGGGTGCAGATGCAGAACAAGCCACCAAGCAGAGAGACAAATCCAAAGCAGAGTTTGGAATCACAAGACTCATCTGTGTGAGACAGAAGGAGACACTAATTTTAAGAGAAGCTTCAGTGTTTGTGCACAGCAAACTCTACTTAGGGAACTTTGGGACACTCGTGTTAACACTCTTCTCTGCGGGGTGAGGACCTGGCCTCTCCTGGGTTAGTGCAAGGACCAGACGTAGCAGTTGTTAGCAGCACCCACTGCAGATCTGAACACAAAGCTGAGGAGCGAAGTTGCAGAAACACACAAGTTCAGCTACTTCCACAGATCAGTTCATGATCCGGCCCATCTCAAGCTTATTGTGGCAATTCCTAAGGAATCCATCTGAGCACTACCCACAGGCTCTTCCAGAAGGAATCCTGAGACCATGGCCCAGTGGCTCCAGCAGATGACAAAGCCACATTTCCTGAGAAAGCCTTTCCCAGTGGGAATGGGAATTGCACTCGAATTTAAGTCCGAACCCTTTCAGGCCAGCACAGCACTTGGTTACGCATGCAGATCACAAGGACCTAAAGTTAGAGGATGGCATGCTGGGGCACCTTGGGCAGATCTGTAGAAGTAACCTGGACGGCACAGAGCCATCGATTCTCCAACTATGGAAACCACAGCAAACCAAGCAAGCTTGGCAGTCTACCCTGCTGAAGCGAGAGGCAAACACCAGCCAGCTCATATTTACATGGAAGTCATGTCATTCAGGGCGTGGTCCAGTTCCTCACTAATTGCTTTGTACTTCAGTTTCTGGGCATAGAGCTCATCTAGAAGAGGTTTAGGAGGAGAACAAAAGGAAAACAATGAGGGAAGGCAAAGGAGTTCTTCCAACACTCTGGGGCAGGAAAAGCAGGATGGGATTCACGAACAGAAGAAAATGAAGTTAGATGCGGAGACACCATGACTCCGTGTTCATCCCCAGCACTGAACAGGAAGGTTCCAGCAGCCTGAGGACCAATTGACCTACAAGTGCCTTCCAGGAGTACAATCCAGCTCCAAGGGCAGCAGAACGAAGCACTCAAACCATATCACCTTGTAAAAACAGGCTGTCCAGCTAGCTTAGCAGGAACCAGTGTCAGCAGGAGCAGCAGGGAAAGGCAACTCCATCCACTTAGGGAGAAGCTTGCTACACCTAGGGAGAGCACTGATAATTGAGGTGCTTTGCTCTCACCTGTGTCTCAGTGCAAAAACTGGCTTGGGAGAAGTCAGTCATTTAACAGAGCTGGGCATCAGAGGAAATTCCAATCCTGCAGGACGAAGTGAGGTGGGGGAGCAGACTGGCCACACCAGCGTTCTCCATCAGATAATGGAGCAGACAGGCAGCTCTCCGCCTCCAGGGAGGGGCGGGCCTGGAACTGTGCTGCTGAATCCCTGAGCCCTGCAGAGCTGGCACAGGCAGCTCCAGCTCTGACTGCCTGGGCTATAGTACAGCTGGGCATGCTGTTAACAGCCTCACAGAGCCTGAGGAACTTTGTCACTTGTCATAAACTAGGTCACTTCAGCAGCAAGGCTGTAGACCAGAGCCAACTCTCAATCAACAGGTTTCAAGGGGAGCACACAAGGATTTGGAGGACTTTTTGCAGTTCCAAATAAAAGCTTGTCCTGGATCATGAGGTGGCTCAGATTGCTGCTTGGCTGCAGTTCTGGAACAGTTCAGCTGACACCATTGCTATTTCTAGATAATAAACCTCCAGAGTGACTCCAGACAGTAGGATGGTGCTTTGTATCTCCAAGACCTGGCACTAAAAGACCACAAAGGCACATCTGTGGTCAAGGTAGGAGAGCTGTAAGGGTTTTGGTTTACCAGCACCACCACTCCAGCCACAGCAATCCAGAGAAGAATCTGGCCACAGTCCCAGATTTAAGGGAGGCAGCTGAAACCTTCTCCTTCTGTGGCTTGGGGTAAGGTTATGCAATGGCTGGCCTCAGGAGTGTTCCTGAAGAACTGTGTGAAGGAATGGGAGGAGGAAAGGAACCCACCCTTGGCAAAGGCTCACTACCCCATGGGCTGAACTGCTGGCAACTTAACCTTGATTCAGGACTCACACTGGGGAGTCTGAGTCTTCGTGGGGGCTGTTTCAAGACTCATTAACTCCTGTGGCTGACTTGCAAGATGCTGTTTGCAGTAGCCAGCACATACGTGATGTTCAGCCCACAAGGATGTTATTGTGACCAATTCTTACAAGTTCAGGTGTTTCTTTCCTATGCCACTCCTAAATTAATTGGATTAAGCTGGAACACAGGGATCTAGTTACATTCCTGAGGACATCACTACCAAAATACAGCCAGCTATCTAGATAAGGCCAGGAATCTGGATCAAGAGCTTGAGACCTGCTGTACCACAGCCAGGGAACTGTTTTCAGAGCAGAGGCACAGGGCAGGACTCTTGCCAAGCCTCACCTTGGAGGTCAAGTTGGGTTATGCTCCAAGTAATGAGGAGCACAGCAGCCTCTCTGCTCTCCAGCTACCTGAGAGATAGCCCTCCTTAGCTTCTCACTCAACACACATTCCTTGGTTTCCTATCCCCAGAATGTACCTTCCAGATCATCAATGGTCTTCTCCAGCTTGGCTACAGAGCGTTCAGCAAATTCAGCACGGGTCTCTGCCTGCCAGACAGAGATAAAGCAGTCAGTGCAACAGCACTACAGCAAATAGCAGCAGACTGAGGACATGGAGTCTCCCACCCTTCACATCTCTTCCCAGTCAAGCTGAGGCCAGCTCACCCAGCTGGGCCATCTTGACATGGTCACTCACCTCTTTGAGTTTATCAGTCAGAATCTTGATCTCTTCTTCATATTTATCCTCTTTTTGAGAGTACTGTGGAAAAGGAGTCAGCAGTCAGCAGCCCCACATACCTCCCTCTTCAGAGAGCCCACAACTACAGAGGGGGACATAAACTCCTCACTGCAGCACGCATGCCAACAGAACCTTCCAACTGGGAGTAGCTCACATCCTTACCCAAGTCCAACATGACTGGGTCAGGCAGCAAGCCTCACATCATGCATGGAAAACTTGAATGCCAAAAAATTCTCATCAGAACATTTTAGCAGCCTAACCATCCTGGCTGATTGAGTTTGCCCCAGGGCAGGGAAGGGCAGCCAGGCTTCCTGCACCCAGCTTCCACAGCCTTCCAATGAAATATGTTAGCCCTCCCAGCAGAGCAAGCACAGTGCTCCTGGCTTGCTTAAGACTGCAGTTGAAACATTTCCACCCCAGTGGGTGATCAGCTGTTTACACACCCTCCTAGCACAACAGCAATGTTT
This sequence comes from Thryothorus ludovicianus, assembly GCA_013397245.1. Taxonomy (NCBI): domain Eukaryota; kingdom Metazoa; phylum Chordata; class Aves; order Passeriformes; family Certhiidae; genus Thryothorus; species Thryothorus ludovicianus. Next base: position 26,580 of record VZTB01003770.1, read on the forward strand.
CTGGCCCTAGGACAGGCAGCCCTACCTTCTCAGCCTGAGCCTCAAGAGACTTGAGATTGTTGGTGACATTCTTCAGCTCCTCCTCCAGCTCGGAACATTTACTGTGGGGTTTTATAAGGAAAGGGGGGAAAAAAAAGGAAAAGAAGTGGGAGGGAAAGACAGGAGACAAGAAGTGAATCCATGTGCAGGGGAGACCAGGAAGTTCTTTAGGAGACTGTCTGAGATCAGACTGGATAGGACCCTGCTTTGAGGCACCTGTGCAGAAAGCAAGTTCCCTTTTTGCCTCCAAGCTCATGTTTGAAGTATTCTGCCAGCACATGCACGGGGCACAGAGCTGAGCAGTGAGATATGGACACAGGTTTCTGCCAGACTTGGAGTGTTCAAGGAGAAGCTTCACGTTTAGTGTGCTGTACGGAAGGAAGCTGTTCTGATGGACGAAAGGACAGCCACCAGACAGAGATATTTATGGGCAGAAAAGACAGAATGTTCCAGGAGAGAGAGAGAGAAATAGTTAAGCTGAAGGGAGGAGTATAGTGAGACCACATGAGTTCTGGTTTAATGGTTCAAGAAGGGAAAGGTTAGTACCTTTTCTTCGGCAACAGACAGACACTTCAAGTTCTGGTCCATCACTCTGATCTGCTCCTGCAGCTCCCGGCAATGACTGTTAGTGACGGTCACACAAGGGCACAAGCCAGGTGGGGGCAAGGTCAAAAGGAGCACCAAAACCACACCACCACAGAGCAAAAAAGGAGGTGGGGAGAAACACAAAAAGTCATGGTCACAACATGCACGTCTGGGCGGGAAGCACAGTGCTGCTGCTGCTGCATACACACCAACTGTGTTAGACAAGGCCCAGAGCACAGAAAGGCCCTGACCAGCTCCTTAAGGATCAGCTAAAGCATCCAGACACATGAAAAGAGCCCAAACACCAGGATTTGTGTCTCTGCTCTGAGCAGAGCAAGCCCAGATTTCTGCTCAGCAGTGCAGAAGCCTGTAGTGATTACTGCAAATACTTGCAGAGGTCCAGAGACCAGCCTCAGCCACAGCTCTGTCCTCGGCCACTCCATATGCCACTTCAGCCCCTGGCCCAGGAGGCCTCTGCCACTTCAGGGCAAGCACTGTGCTCTGTAACAACGTGAACAATCTTGTGACTGCAGGCACAAAGCAGTGTTGGTGAATGCTGAGGAGAGGAAGGCTCTCCAGCCTCCATGTCTAGGGAGTGCCTCCATGCACAGGGGCAGAGTGTCTCCACCCAAGGCAAATCGCATCACAAACTCAACGTCCTAGGTGGAGTTAATCCTCTTTCTAGGAGGGAAGTGCTTTCATCCCTTTCCTTCACGGACCTAAACCTATCCTGTGCTTCAGGCCTTGTGTAACTATGTTAGCAATGCAGTGTTAGTTCCCATGCAGAGGCAGACCTGCTAAGTACATGCAAGCAGACTACTCACGACTCTGCGAGCTCAGCTCTCTCTTCAGTACGCTCCAGATCTCCTTCAATGATCACCAGTTTCCGAGCAACCTGGAAAGGAGAATCAGAGTCAAGAGGACGGAGAATAGTTCTGTGCTTGTAGGCTCTGCATAGCAGTGAATGGAAGGAATGCCTGCAGAAGCCACTGGAGGTGTTGGAAGCTTTTGACCAAGCAGAACACTGGCTCTCTCTGCTGAGAGCTAGGCTCTGCCCCTAGGTTTGCTGTCAGCAGGAAGAGAACTCAACTCTCCTGGCCAGATCAGTTGTACTAGAGCATCCAAGGGTCTCACCTCCTCATACTTCCTGTCTGCCTCCTCTGCAATGTGCTTGGCTTCCTTAAGCTGGATCTCCTGCAATTCCATCTTCTCCTCATCCTTCAGAGCTCTGTTCTCAATGACTTTCATGCCTCTGTCCAAAAGCAAGCACAGGGAGGGGAGATGTGTAAAACAATCTTGGACAAGGCAGCAGTGCAATGAGTATTAACAGCTGTGCCCTGGAAGCACAGTGCTTCCTCATGAGCCATGATTCCCCTGAATGGAGAAGGTGGCACAGGAAGGCCGAGGCCACTGGGCTGATGTGAATACAGCAACCTCAACTGCTTGGAATTAACTGCTCCTTAGAATGTTACTCCAGCAGATCACTGAGTTCCCAGGCCAAGGGAAGTGCAATGCTGCTGAGAACAAGCACAGCTGTCTAAGGGACTCGGCACAGCCAGGTCAAGAACTTCCTCATCTGGAATGCAGGCTGTCTCTATGGCAGGCCATAATCTGGGTCAGGCTGCTCACTGTGTGCCTGATAGAAGCGGACCACTCCCCTCTGAATCACAGGCCAGGTCAGGGGACATCTGTTAATTAGATAGCATGCTGGCAGAGGCAGATGGAAGAGAGACCAACCCACCAGCAGCCACCTTTTACAAGGCAATGGTGTCCCTGAACCCATGTGTTTCTCCTTTGGAGATGGGGATGCATGGTGGCACATGGCACTTCCTCACCCCTTAGCCTCAGGTTCCAGGACACTCAAAGCCATCTGCAGCCTCAGGTTCATCAGCATTGTTTTAGTTGCTCCTCATAAGCAAGCACCAGCCTTGATGTGGGATCTCCTCTCCCACTCTAGGAAGCCCAAAAAGTTGATGGCATTGGACCCTCAATATTTGACACACTGCGAGCAGGAGTCCTTGCTCACCTCTCGCTCTCATCTGCCGCCTTCTCTGCCTCTTCCAGTTTCTGCAGAGCTGTGGCAAGGCGCTCCTGAGCTCGGTCCAACTCCTCCTCTACCAGCTGGATACGGCGATTCAAAGATGCCACTTCTGCCTCAGCCTGGAGGGAGCAGAGGAGGGTAACTCAGCCTGTGCAGGTTTAGCAGCTCAGGTAGGGCAGCTGAGATCAGCCACTGGGTCAGCAGCAGCACACAAGAGCCCAAAGCAAACCCAGGATGCTTTAGCCATTGTCCCAGAGGCAAGCAGCACACTTAACTCGGCAACATTTCCCACACGCTCTTCCCGCACACCAGCCTTCCTGCAGGCTTCTCACTGTCAGCCTGCACTGCTCTGACAGTTTAAGCCATAAACACTAAGCAGATGACTTACACCAAGGGCTGCCTCTGCAGCTGCCAGGATCCTGCCAGGCCGTTCATCACAGCCCTGTTTATTCACCACGCCAGAGCGTGGTGACAGCTGCCACTTAGCAGAGAGTCAGTTTACTGGTGTGATCTGGACATGAGCACTGCTTGAGGCAAACCCTCTCACCAGCAAGGTGAGAAGGATTAACAAGTTCAGGGATGTGCCAAGCTGTATTGGGTGCTGGCAGGCTGGGCTGGTCACAGGTGCAGCCCAGCCCCAGGGCTTGCTGCTGTAGTGCCCATAGCCCCAGCAGAGCACCTGCTGTGCTTGAGGCTTCCTTCCTCCAAGCAACTCACTAACAATCCAAAGAAAGAGCAAAAGCCTTCTCCACTCTTGATACAGATAGAGGAGGTTCTTCCTCAGCAACAGCTGCCTTGGTTCAGTCATATACATTGAAACTGCTGACAGCCTGCAGACATTTGCCAGAACTGTGATTGAGGCTTTAAGGAACTGGCACAGATCAGAGGCCATCCCACTCCCCAACCTCTGCAATCCATGTCCTAGTCAGCCTTCAAAGAGGCCAGAAGGTACAAGCCAGCCCCCATGGCGCTGTGCTGGCAACAAAGATGGTGGGGAACACAGACCATACAGCTTTGTGTTCAGTTCATCACTCGTGTGGCAGAGCCACCTGCTTGTGCTTGGTAAGGCAACACAGCACTGACAACACTCTGTGGCTTGCTCCAGTGTTGAGTCAGAACGCAGCCTGGGCAGATACAGAGCACAGGAACTTCCCTTCAGTGCTGCTGAAAACAAAGCACCTCAAGGCCAAGGATGAAAATCCCTTCAGTGGCACTCCTCTTCTGGATGAGACCCAGATGAAACACTCAGCTAGACACTTGCTGCAATCTTTTTGGGACCTGACTGGCCATGAGGCCCCTGCTTACAGCCAGATCCACGTTAACTCCAGCCAAAGCCCAGGGGAGCCCAGATGCTTTAGGGACTCTGATACCTCACTGGAACCCCCTTGGGGAGTGCCAGAACCCTGCTCCCCAATATGATTACAAAGGCAGGCAGGAGTGCAGCCATTCCAAAGCAGCACAGTGATCTTCTGCAAAGAACGGGGCACAGGCACATGCCAGATAAACACGAAACACCCCAGCAGCACATAACAAGCACATAACAAAGCATCTTTCCCAGACACTGCTCCTCACCGTGCCCGAGGAGGGAGGAGCAGAGTGATGAAAGGCACCAGTGTTAGAATGGGGCCCAACACCGGTTGTTTCCAGTTCCCAGAGGGGCTGTCTGAGCTCTCCCCCCTGCTGGCACTGAGGCACCCCTGGCACGTTCCAAGACCAGGCTGGGAGAGCACAGAGGAGCTCCCATGCAGGTACACCCAGCTCTGGAGAAGCCCACACCCCTTTGGTGCCCAGAGCCAACACCCACCCCGCTGAAAAGGGAAGTGGTCTGCCTGAAGAGGAACAAAACAATACCTTAAACAGAACCAGGAAGGAGACTGGAGACTGCCTGACACGCATCTTTTCCCTATTAAAGGGGCTACCAGCCATTGAGGTGGAGTATCTCCTCCTTCTTTCTCCCAGGCAGTGGAGACACACCAGTACAGTGGGCCTCTACCTCTTGACCCTCTGAACTGCATCACTTAGCCCTGACTTCCTGCAGGAAGTGTTCAACCCACCCAAAATCCACACTTAATTTTGAGGAAGTGCCTCTCCCCTGCTGCAGAAGAGCCCTTACACCTCCTGTTCTGCTGCTTCTCTCTAGATACAGATGAAATTGTCAGGCTTTTCCCAGAGCACAGTGTGACACTTCCAGATGATTCTTCCAGGCATCCCTGCTACAAGTGGCATATTCCTGTTATTCCATACTTCCTTCACGAAGGCAGCCCTGAACCAGGGAGCACCTCGAGCCCAGAAAATCAAGTGAGAAGCTCATACAGGCCCTTGGGACTCACCATTGCTGCCCCAAGGAGTTCAAGAGGACTCCCCAGCAAGCCCTGAATGCCATACTGGGAGCACTGGTTCTCTCCTCTGAAGGAGGTTCAAGGAGCTGGGAGAAACACGCCTGTACCCGGGACAATGCTGCTACTGCAAGGAGAATTCCTTATGTGGCTGCAAAGAAAGAGCGAGCTGAGGCCTGGGAGTGGCGGGAGCTTCTGCCGTGGGCCAGGGCAGCAGAGCTCAATCCATCCCCGGCAGTGCCACAGCACTGTCACGGACACAGGCTCAAGCACTCGGGGGAGGGCTCAGCTTCACACTTTGAATGCAGCAAACTCACTGCAAATTCAACGAGTCACACTCAGATTCGAGAAAGGACCTGCCCCGTGTCATCCCCAATCCCCGTCCCCAAAACGCCACCAGCCTTGCCTGTGTCCCAGCCCAAGGGAGTCGGCCACCTCAGGGTCCTGCCCGTGTCACCTCATCCCTGTTCCCAGCCTTTCCGGTGTTCCCAGCCCAGTGAGCCCGGGCGCTGCCAACTCAGATCCTGCTGTCGTTGCTCCCTCCTCCCTTTCGGGCAATCTCAGCCCAGCTCGTCTTCCCCCGCGGCCGCCGGTGCCAGGGGCAGCGGAGAGCCCCGCTCCGGATCCGGGCAGGATGCGGAGTTTGGGAGCGCTCCAGAGGGCTCCCGCGCTGGCCACATCCCGAGGGAGCCGCTCATTCCTTCCATCTTACCCGCGCAGCTCCGGGCTCGGGGCCGCACAAGATGGCCGGGGCCCCCCCCTCCCCCCGGCCGGGTCCACCCCGGCTGCTGTCCGTCCCGGGACATCGGTAACAGCGAAACAACGACCGGCCGATCCCGCCGGCCTCGGCGTCTGCTCAGCACCACGGGCGGGTCCCAGGGCCCCAGACAGAGCCACGGATACAGAGCGAGAGCCCCGGTCCCAGCGGACACTTCGGCCCGGCTCAGCATCTCGCCGGCACTGCCGCGGCTCGGAACGACCCCCGGCCCCGGGCGCGCCGCCCGCCCGGCTGTGCCCCCGCGCGGCGGCCCCGGCGGTACCTGCTCGCGGTTGCGGCGCTCGGCTTCCACCTCCCGCTGCAGCCGCTCCGCGCGCTCCTCCGCATCGTCCGCCTGCTGCTGCAGCACCTGGATCTTGCGCTTCACCGCCTCGATCGTGGTGGCCCCGGCCATGCTTGGTCCCTCCGTTCCAGCCCCGCCACCCCCAGACACCGGGACCACGCCCGGAACGGCCCGGCGGAAGTGACGTCACTTCCGCTCCTCCCCGGGCGCGTTACCGGGGAGATGAGGAGCGGCCGCCGCGCCCGGGGCGAGGCGGGGGCTCCGAGAGCAGGCCCAGCGGGAATGGGGTCACCGCACGCACCGGGACCGGCCCCAGTGGGACGGGAACACGCGAGAACGGGGCACCGGCAGCGGACCGGGAGAGAACATAAGGGTCTGCCCCTGGGGCACCTGGGTCCACCGGGAGCCGCCCCATATAGGCGTGGGGGCACCGGGACTAGCCTCATATGTCACGGGGACCAGGCACAGCCTCGCAGGGCTCAGAGGATCCACCCGGCCCCACTCGGGTTTCCCTTCCACCCTCACTCTGGTTCCGCTCCCTGGCCGGGCGCCCCTCAGCCCCGCGGGCTGCGTTTGGGCACGGCGGCTTCGGGCACTGCCACCCCTGGAGAACCCCCAGACTCTGCTGGGGCCAGAACTCCACAGCCCTGGAGCAGATCTTTCCACTCAGGAACAGGGCTGTGGCCACCAGGCTCCCACTCCATTTCCATGTGCCAAATCCCAGTGATGCAACCGCCTGAGCCAAGGCGAAAACCCTCCCGTCTCAGGGCAGATAACGCTCTGAAGATCAGCATTCGTCAGAGCTGGGAGTTGTGTTCCTCAGTGTCATGAGGGTCATGGACCCCCCAAAGAGCTCAATAAATCACTGAGCCCTGTTTCTGCTCTCATTCCCGACGAAGCGTATTCAGCAGTGCTTCAAGCTTGTGGATAGAAGAGAAAGGCTCCAGGCTACTGGCCTGAAAACCTCGGCTGCAGGAACATTTGCCTGGGATGGCACATATGGCATAGCATGTTTCCAGGGATGAGGTGGGAATCAAAGGGGCTCTGTTAGGTTGGAAGCGCCTGGGAGGCGGCAACTCTGCCCTTTCAACACAAGGGTGCAAAATCCCTCCACTTTCCAGAGCCAGGGGGAAATTGGGGGACCTCCATGGGCCACTCTGGAGGGCAGCAGCCAGGAAAAGGGGCTCCAGGTGCACAAAGAGGGATCCACAAGGAAGCAAGTGGGGGTGAGGTGACAGCAGGGAAAATGCCGACAAGGAGGCAAGAAGGATGTGAGGGAGGGAAAGGGCTCCCAAGAGCTCTGCAATGCTGCACTCGACACAAGCTGATTCCAGTGCAGAGCTGGCAACAGGGACCTGCAAGCAAAGGTGCAGGGTGACAGATGTCCCAAGGCTCTGGAGCTCCTGATGAGAGCAGCCCAGGTGCTGCTCTGGGGCTTTGGCACTTCCCCACGAGCACGGTGAAAGAGGATGGCTCCTGCCTTCTCTGCGTCAGAGCTGGGCTGCATCACTCTGACACTGGACCCTGAGACACATCGGCCCCGCAAGGACTGAAAGGTCCTGACAGGTGATGAGCAGGGCCTCATGCCTCGTGACGGCAGGAGAGCAGCCACCGGGTGAAACCCTGCACCGCTAGCACCATTGTTTTCCTGGAAACAGCAGACAACAATAGCTGGGCTGTGCCATGCTCCTGCTGCCCATGAGCCCCCGCCTGCAGGGGGTGAGGGCTCCCCCCTCCCTCCTTCTCCTTCTCGGAACTCCGCTTGGCTCCTCCACCCCCAGCCGTGACTCAGAGCTTCCTGGGGACACATGGACCCCATATCCTGCAGTTGGTTGGCTGCTCGCTGCCCAGCTCTGCCCTCCGGATATGTCCTTCACAGGGCCTTTCTCTGCTCCTAGACATCTACATAGCTTTACTGGGAGCACAGTGAGCTGGACAGGGACCTTTCTGTGTCCTCAAGGCAGAGGGAAGGGCTGCAGTTCCACCAGGAAGGAGGGCAAGGCAGCCCTCAGCTTTCACCCAGTACCCCATACATACGTCTGCTGCCTTCTTCTCTGCCAGCTCCAGCTTCTCCTGTGCGTCTTTCAGGGCCTCCGAGTATTTGTCCAGTTCATCCTCTGTCCCCTTTAGCTTCTTCTGCATGGCAGCTAGCTCATCCTCCAGCTGGAAGGACAGTGGTGTCACCATAGATGGACACCATTCTCAGCCCCTGCACCCCAAGAGAGTCCTGTCTGCCTCAACCCAGGCTCAGCTTGGTCCCATGGCATCCCTTCTACCCCATCCTTGAGACCAGCTCTGCCCCACAGTGTCTGCCCCTTTCCAACATCCCACCAGCTAGCAGGGATCAAGTCCTAGACAGCCCTCAGGGTGCCCTTGAGTTGTGGAATTAGTGGCACTCTCATGCCCCAGGTGATGTCCGTTGGGTCTAGGCTCAGCGTGACCCAGCACAGGCAAAAGCCATCCCTCAACACCCCTGGGCTGGGGGCTGTTTCAGTCTGCCTTACCTGCTTGCTCCGCTCCTCTGCCTGCTTCTGCTCAGCCTCTGCCTGCTCTGCACGGTCCAGGGCATTCTCCTTGTCCAGCTTCAGCATCTGCATCTTCTTCTTGATGGCCTCCATCCTTGGTGGGACACAGGCAGTTGTGGGCAGCGGGATGTAGGACAGACAATGGATGGGTAGGGCAGCTGTGTTGCCTGTGCCCTGCTAACCATTTATCAGCTCTGCCCAGCACAGGGGCTTTGCCTTTCTTGGGCTGACCCACCTCCCCACCTTCCCAAAAAGTCTGTGCTCGGGACACATTGTGTGTCCCGGGGGCTCTGGGTGGTCACAGCCTTATTTGGGCTCCTGAGGACAGCTGGGGTGTTATAAAAAGCAGCAGCAGGTCTGTGAGAGGGGGTCCTGCATTGTCCCAGGTGCCCCCTCCCCCTATGCAATGGGACACCCTGGCTGGTGCTCTGGGCACTTCCTAAGACATTGAACTGGGTCTGTGCAGCACCAACATGAAGTCCTCGCTCCCCATTTGCCTTCCTGGGGGGGCTTAGGATGTTTTGGTGGGCCTGGGATGACATTTACCCCTGCCCGGGCGCGGCATGGAAAAGGACAAGATCATCCTGGAGCTATTTTTGGGAGCAGGACTTGGCTGAGAGTGTTTGGCTCTGCAGAGAGCAGCAGGGGAAACTGCACCCAGCACCAGAGGGGCAGAGCCCCCCAGGAGCCTGCTGAGCTGAGTCCAGACTGGATGTGCTGGTGCTCGGTGCTGGGGTGGAAGATGCTGTTGGCAGCTGGAGAAGCAGATTCCTCAGGACTGGGGAAGAATTCCTATGGTAAATGGTGGCACTTCATCCACAGCCAAGGGATTTGCAGCCTCTTCATGCTGGCCCAGAGGTCCCACTGGACCCATAAATCAGGTTAGGTTCTCCCATGGAAAAGACCCACTGCTCCCACCCAGGGACAGATGTTGAGGGCTAAAGGGGTCAGCACCCAGGGACCTCAGGGACAGAGACCTGGCGGCAGCTCTGGGCATCCTGGGCAGAGCACTGGGGGGACAGTGCCCACCAAGAGCCCTGAGCAGTGGCTATACCTCCATAAATAACCCCCCATACCAGGGCAGTGGAGGCAGTGCTGGGCACAGGGCCACGGGCCTTTGTATTGTTATCATCCCTGGCGTGAGCGGGGGGACAGGTGGCAAGCGTTGACCCCGCTGCCATCCCAAACCTCCGCCAACCCCCAGGACGGCTCAGGGCTCCCCCTCTCAAGTCCCATAAAGTTGGGCAGACAGGTTTTATTGCAGCAGAGGACTGACTAGCAGAGGGTGCAGGACAGGGTGTAGAGGGCCCCCCTGCCTGAGGCAGGGCACAGGCAGCATCCGGCCAAGTTGGTGCTGGGCATCCCTTCCGCTGTAAGAATATGTTTGATATTTAGTTGGTTTTCCAATAAAACAACCTAATATCAAACATATCAGACAGAGACAGGGGCAGACAGAGGTGGGAGGACCCGGAGCTCAGTTGCCTGTAAGAGAAAGAGAAGAATACGCTGAGCGCTGTGGCAGGAGTGGTATAACTCCCGAGGTGCTGCAGAGGCAGCACCCAGCCTCACCTCAGTGACTGGAGCCAACTGTGCCGATACTGGGGTGCTCGGGATGCAGTCCTGGAGCAGGAGGCGTCCTGTGGCTGGGATGAAGCTGGAGCAGGGCGGTGCAGGCTTGGCCTCCTGGCACGGCATGTCAGGGAACACCGTGACATGCACTGGCACGGAGCAGCACGCCACGGCAGGCAGCACTGGGGCCAGAGACCCCACATCTCTCACCATCCTACCTGGGCTGGCTTGGGGGAGTCTGCTGCGCTCTGGCTTGGGGGTCGCCTGGCCGCCGTTTATAACCGCGCTCGGCTGCACCAAGCAGAGGGACGTGGCCAGCGACAGCCCTTGCTGTGCACACGTGGCCTCGTTCCCATTAATTACCACCCATTGACATCCCCTGTTCCCTCCATGGACCCCCATGCCCTTGCCGCCCAGCACTGCCGGTCGATGTGGTCGATGGCCTTGCGCCGCCTGCTCCTGCCCGTGGTCACACTCCCTGTCATTAGTGGGGCTGTCAATACTGGGGGGCCAGCCCTGGCCTGCGGGCCCTGTGCCACCAAGGGGCTACACATGACCCTTCCCAAGGACGAGCCCCATTGATGCGGGGGAGCTGTGCCTCACATCCCTTGATTTGGGGGAGCTGCTGGAACTCACAGGAGCATCTCTTCCGAGGAGTAGCTGGAGGGGCTGCCTGTCACCCTACTGCATCCATGTTGAGGATGGATGTCGCTCATGCTGGGTGACAGAGGCAGGACCCTGACCCACTTAGAGGTACCTGTTGGGACCAGGGTGGTGGTGTCCAGTGACAAGGGCACAAGGGCACACGGGATATCATGGAGTGCTGGAAGCACAGCCTCCCCACATCACAGCAGTGCTTTGCTGCTGTGGGACACATCAGCCTTGGGAGTGGCACTGGGGGCTTTTTGGGGGCTCAAGCTTTGGGGTACCAATGGGACAGGACATGGGGCAGCCAGAATCCTGAGTGCCATGGGAAGGACAGGGACACAGCCTGGCCTTAGCAGTCAGGGGCTTCAGCTCCCTGGAGTGGCCACACGATGAGGTGTCAGTGGGGACAGCAGGGACACACGTGGCAGCAGCAGTGCCAGAGCCGGGGGCATGTGTGTGGCAGTGGGTGATGTGATGCAGCCCGACAGCCGAGCTAATGAAGGGCCGTGGGGAGGGGGGTGCCGACCCAGCAGCCCCCATCCCTGTCAATAAGCAGAGCCAGAGCAGGCACTGATGGGCCCTGGGGCTGGGAGACACCAAGGTCAGGCACAGGCAGAAGGGATGGGAGATGGGGTACAGGGCCCTCCCAGCTGGAGGGTCCAGCAGACAGGGATCCTGGATGGCAAGTGGGGACAGGGAGCATTACACTCGGCCCATCCAGGCTCCTCTCCCTGCTGCTGCAGGGCTGTGCCACATGGCCAGGAGCACTGTGGCACGGCACAGCAGGACCTGTGCTGGGACAGGGACCCAGCGTGGAGCACCCAGTCTGGTGAGGCATGCTGGCCGTGCTGCCACCTCCTGGTGCAGCCACGGGTGAGATGAAGTGTGCAGGATCCAGGGCACCCAGCATTGCAGGCTACATGTCTGGATCCCAGCCACAGGAATTATGCTGGGCTATGTCTTCCCCCCACTGTTGCCCTGGGCTGTCCCACGCCTCACATGCAGCAGACACAGCCTGTCTTGCTCAACATGTTTTATTCTCAGTCAGGAGCTGGGCGATGCCAGGCCAGTGCCACACACTGGGCTGAGCACTCAGAGCCGCTCCACATAGAAGGCCTTCCCCTGCTGGCGCAGCTCCTGCTGGTGCTGTAGGTGCTCATCCAGGACGAGCTGGCACAGGGCATCTCGGCGGATCTGCCAGGTACAGGGGCTGTGCTGAACCCCCACATCGCCCTGGCTCATCAGCCCTGGGAGACATTGCTCCCCCAGAGGTGGTGGAGCGGGACAAGGGGGGCACCCACCCCTGGCAACAGAGGGCTGGAGGACCCCAGCTGTACCCAACCAATGCCCAGCCTCACCGCTGCCTGCTCCCTGCCTGCAAGGTGCAGCTCCAACTCCACACACTTCCTCAGCCGCGGCGCCATCATCCGCTGCAGCACCCCAAGGGAGGATACCCAGCACTTTGGGGACTCCCTGGCCTCCTGCCCACTGCTATTGAGACACAGGGTGGGCGGGTCAGGGATACAGAGATGCTCCCCCCAGTTTGCCCTGTGCTAGGGCTCCTCATCCAGAACAGGGTGGGATTCAGCCCATAGGGTGCTTTGCCAGCTCTACCTCTTCAGGAGCCTTGCAGGAGCATTCCCCTTCACCTGGGCCTGCAAAAAGCAACGTTTGTGTGGCCTGGGGTTTAACCTGCACCAGGGCACACTGCAGCCAACTGCTCCCACTTGCTGTCTGGACAGCTTCCATCTTCCCAACCCCTTCCCCATCTGACCTCCTCCCACTGCAGTGAGGAGCTCTGGCTGTTTGGTACTGCCATGACCAGTGCCACAGGGACCCTGCAACTGCCCCCTGCAACTGCCACAGTGTGAATGGAATACCCGGCAGTAACGGCACCCCGGTTACAGTAACAGCCTCCCAGTTACTGTAATGGTGGCGTCCTGTTACTGTCATGGTATCCCAGTTAGCACAGCAGTAATGGCAGCATCCCGGCTACTATTAATGGCATTCTGGTTACTTTGTAGTGGTTTCAGGAGGGATGTAGCCTGTGATAGGGTAGGGATGGGGCCCGGCAGACAAAGGCTAGTGGTACACATCCTACTTGAGCTAAACTGTCATTTTATTAAACAGTAATTAAAAAGTGCCGAGGTCTGTACCCTCCACTCTGTTGCCCAAGCCACAGTGACGGGTGAGCTGCCAGCGCTGTCCTCAGCCTGACAGAATGCAGACTCAAGGTGGAGGCCACAAGCTTTCAGCCCCAGGAGCTCGGCAGACGCTGGCATGCGAGGCGCTGGTGAGAGTGGGAGCAAACACCCCCTTGGCAGAACAGATGGGACATTTAACACTGCTTTGTCCACTTGAGATGTCCCCAAATGCCTGGCTCTAGTAGAAACCTCAGCCCAAAGCGGTACCTTAGCCATGGTGCTAAGAACAGGCACCATACTATTTCTACCCCATCTGGGCGCACAGGCAGGCTGGGCACAAAGGGCTGATAGCAGGAACAACGACATCATGGGGGAAAGTGTTCACCCTTCAGAAAAGAACAGACAAGTGGCTCCAGTGCCCAAGATCCACATGGACAGGACAGACAAACATCAGTTCCCGCCAGCTGCCGCAGGGAAGGACGGGTGGAGAGGAGCGCTGGCTGGGATCCATGTCTTTATAAATAAGCTCAAGCTCATGAGTTTATTCACAGGGTCCAAGACAGTGCAGGACTCAAAAGCCTGGAGTGACATAAGCCTGTGGCAGAGAAGGCCGTGGGGCTGATCTTCATGGGCTCAGCAGCTCCAGATTGGGCTCCTGGTGAGGGCCAAACTCCGGCAGTTGGAATGGAGGCCCTGCCGAGTGATGACCTCCAACGTGGCGTGAGGGGGAGATCTGAGAGCACAGCTGATTCCTCTCAGTGCTAACTGCACTGCAGCCCAGACCCACCCAGCATACCCACTGCACCAGGCCCCCACACGCTCACAGGGTGCTCTCCAGCGTGTTGTAGTTGTCCTTGAAACTCTTCAGCTCCAGGAAGTGTTTGGCACGTTTGCTCTTCTGGCTGGAAGGAAGGTAGGTGACCTGTATGGTGGTGGGGTTGGAGACTTCAGGGGACAGGGTGAGGTCTTTCACTGCTGACTGGTGCTGCCGCTGGCTGCTGCCACCCCGGGCCTTGGTTCTGTGGGCAGAGAAGAGGCACCATCACTGCTGCTGCCACCCCAGAGGAGCTGCTCAGCCTGTGTGTCTGTCTGTCTAGCACGAAGCAAATCTGCTTTCACGATAACAACACTCACTGAGATCTTGACATCTAAGGCCACTGGATCTGTGCAAGTCTCTGACTCAAAGTGGTCAGGGACAAGCAGGAATATCAACTATGACCATGGAACAAACCCAAAGCTGCAGTAACATACAGGCTACAAGGAAGGAGTGAACCCAAAGGGATGGATGGACATAGACAGCCCCTGACTCAGATGACTGCTGTGCCCCAAAACTCATGTCTGTTCACACCTTCCCACAGGCTGCTGGGGCCCAGGAACCACTGCAGCTGGGCACCACCACTTACATGTTTGCCAGTTCGTTCAGAGCTTCCTCATACTTCAGATATTCCATTTTCCCAAAGACCTGGATATAAACAGAAAAGACCATGGAACTTCCAGCTGAAGTTTTGGTGTGAGCTTAGTCCCAGCAGCAGGGCAGAGCACAGGAATGCCCCACGGAGCCAGCAGTGCCCCACCAGCACTCACCCCAGTGCCATAGCGGGCACTCTCATAGCCATCCAGCAAGGTGTCAATCAAGGCTTTGCGGATGCCTTTGAAGGAGGTGCTGGAATTCCGCAGTTCCAGCAAGTAGGCACTGAAGTTCTTCCCTATCAAAGACTTTGGGTACCGGCCCTCTGCTTGAAACGGGATTTCTGGAAAAAGGCACAACAGGTGAAGCGCAGGTAAAAATGCTTGTGCCCATCCCTATGGTCAGGAATTGCTGGTTGGATAAATTTCCATCCATGCCCACTGCCTCCATTTGCCAACAGCACATGGAGCCAGCCAACCCCCAGGCCACCAGTGGGAGAAGTGACTGCAACTTCCCAGTGAGCACCTGGAGCCTCCCCACAGCACTTCTGGCACCCTCATTCAGGGTCTCTCTACAGCCTTCTGCTCCCACTCTTGCCCTGGGCTCTCTTACCTGATGTCCTGATTGCATCCAGTGCCTTCATCCTGTACAGGTAGTTATAGCAGCCTGGTAAAGGGAAAGCACAAACTGAGACCTCTGCAAACCTTGGATGGAAGTAGGGAAAGGGAAAACAGAAGAGACACTATCTCATGTGACAGGACAGCAACATGAGCAGTCAAAGGTGTGATTTGGCCCCAGAGGAACAAGTGCAGGACAGTGCCTTTGGCCATACCTGGTGTCTCCAGCTGCAGGAGCCGGCCATCGTCCTCTGCCAGCAGCCGTGGCTCATACTTGATGTCCTGCACCCTTGACAGTCGAATGTCAATCTCTTCCTTTAAATCCTGTATAGCAGGAAAAAAAAAGTTTACAGACTGCTCACTTTGTTCATAGGATCAAAAGGATAAGAACAGGCCCTAGACAAACTGCACCCTCCCCACTGCCTATCACCACTCTGAGGCAGCAGCTCTGGTGCTGGAGCAGCTCCTGCCTGTCCCTTTGGGCACGAATGGGCCCGTGGGTGTAGGGAATGGAGAATACCCACCTTGGGTGCATGCTGTCCCACAGGCACGTGGGGGCCACGGCGGGACTTCATGGCAAAGCGCATGATCTGGCGTTTCACGAAGATGAACAGCAGCACAAAGACCTGTGGAGTCACAGTGGGGGGAGGTCGCACAGCCTGTGCCCAGTCCTCTAGACCCC
>VZTB01003770.1:43512-77586 GCA_013397245.1 Thryothorus ludovicianus
CGCCTCTCCGTTGCGGGCCCGGCCTGGCGCCGCCGTGGGGGCTCCCGCCCGGCCCCGCCGGCGCCCTCCAGTTCGGTCCGGTCCGTTGCCTCATTGTGTGTCGCGGACTGGGCCGCGGGGTCGGGCGGCTCCGACCCTGCTGCGCTCTCGGGGCCCGCCCGTCCCCGCCGCTGCCGGCGGTAACAATGGGAGCCGTGCTCCCGCCCTGCCGGGCTCCTTGAGGGCCGCCAGGCCCGCTGCTGCCACCGCTCCTCGGTGGCGCCCCGGGGGCCGTGGCAGGGTTGGTTCCACCGCCCACGTGAAATTCCCGGGCAACGGTGGTTCGGGGGTCCTGGAGGAGCCCCGACCCGCGAGTGCCGCCCTGCTCCACGTTCCTCCATCTCGGTCTGGGGGCTCTACTTGCGCCCTCCGGCCCGGGAGTCTCCCCAGCAAAGCGCTGCCCGTCGATATCAAGTCGAGGTCTCTGGTGGCATATCCAGGAGTATCTCTCTAAAAGCTCGTGCTTTGCATATACGGAATGACTCGGTTTGCGGCCACCATGTCTTTGCTCTGAGGAAAAAAACTTCTTGCATTGATAACCCTTTTTTTGGGTCCTCATTTTGCTTCATGTTGCAAGAAAAGCTTTGCCTTCTGTGGCCCTTTATTTTGGGACTTTGGAGCTTTTTTGCACATATTATTTAAGCTTTGTCGGAACGGTATGAAAATACCATTTTTCTGTATTCCCTGTGTCTCAGGGAAACTGAAACTGGGATGTGCCAGGCCGAGCAGCAGCTGGCAGGTCTGGCACTGACATGGGGCCTTACAAATCCTGGTTCTGAAACTGTAACTTACCTGACGTTTCTAATAAAATGAAGAGTTTGTTACATTTTTGTATCCCCTCATTTTCTGGAGACTGCACTTTACTTGTGTAGTTGAGACCTCTCCTTTTCAGGCCTCGTGGGAAGGCAGTGGTGTGATCTGACAAGGAAAAGGGGGTAGCAGCAAATGTCTCATTTGATGCAGTGTCTTTGACCAGAGGGTGTTGTAGCCTGTAACTGTGAAACTCCTTGTTTTCCCTAAGCCCTGTCTGGGTGCAGCGCCGTTGGGCTGAGGTGTGAGCGTTGCTCTATTTAACTCCAGTGCTCCAGCATGGACTGGTCACCACTCACTTTGGCTGGAGCTGCTCTTTCACCTCTGGGTGCATGTGTGCAGGTTTGCTCTTTCAAGAGGTGGAATGCTTTTGATGAGAACAGCTTTGACTTGGGAAACTTGTGTGCAGCTGCAGAGCAGTGTGAGTGTGGAGTAACCGCGTTCTGCGACTCAGTGTTGCCTGTGAGCTGATCTCAAGTTCCCCCACTGAGGAATAAGTTACCAGTAGCCAAATCCTCTTTCCTTAAGGATCTGGGGTTTGCATGGAGACATCCCCTCACCTCACAGCCTCAGCAGAGTTGGGGCCTGGCTGAGGTTTTTATTGTAGATATTTTTCTTAGGGATTTTTAGTGTTTTAAAGGACAAATGCTTGTGTTCTTGGTGGCAGTGATGCAGCTGGGCAGGACAGAGCATAGCAGCTGCTGAACAATGCCTGGGTGCTGCACAAGGTTTGGGCTCAGTCTGTTTAACCTGTGACCCAGGGAATTTTTGGGTTGGATTCCTGAGGATGCATGGAATCAATTCCCTCTGGGCATATGGTTCTTCTGCCAGGTTGGTTTAATACAACAAATTGTGCATGAAACTTGGAACTGGAAGAAGGCAAAAATAAATATATACCATGGGATTGGAGCCTGCACAGAGGGGATGGCTGGGGACAGAAGGCTTTTTCTGCTCTGCCTTGGCAGAGGTGCGGGCTTACTGCTCTTCCCCCATACCTCAGGGGCTCCTGGTGGCTGCACAGGTAGCTTGGATTGTTTCCTGATAGGGGACATGGCACTGTATAGCTGTAAAAGTGTGGTGTTAGGTTGCCTTGAGGCATGGGTGGCTGTGAAGGGGGGAATTTGGAGGTTTTGTGGGGAGCAGCAGAAGCAATTGCACAGTAGCTTGCCTACAGAGAAAGGCTAGGCACTGGTGGGAGCAGGTATGCGGGGTGTGCATCTAGTGTAGAAGCAATGTTAGGGCCTCCCTACTCTCAGGAGGGATTTCTCACCCAGTCAAGTAGTTGCAAACTTTACCAGGAGGTTCCCCAGCTTTTCCTGTGCTATTTGCTAACCCTGCTTTTGAGCTTCCCTACTTGGCACATTGTTTCCCTCTGTGCTGCCCTACTCATGTACAGCAATGTTTTGGATTGGATCCTGCAGGTCTGATTGTCTTGCTATGCTTTTCTCCTTGCTTCTACACTCTGTCTGTGGCTCCTTCCCATGTACTACGTGTCTGCCTGGGGCACAGCAGTAGGCCCTGCTGCTTTGGGGGAAGTCTTAGTAATGAAATAAAAAAATGCGACTTCTGTGATTACTGAAATTTCAGGGGCTCAGAAGCTGTGAGTCTTGACAAGTGCTGTGGGATGTCTCTCACATCCTTTGTGCCTGGAGGGCACTAGAGAGGGCAAAACCTCAGTGCTAATCCCTTTCCAGCACCCCTTGCCCTGAAGACCAGTGTGAGGTTAGAAAACTGCTTGCTTTGGACACTCAAACTCTTCTTGGGATTTCTTGCCTCAAGTGGTGTTATCTAACAGTTCTACTGGCTGTTGTTCCTTCCAGACATCTTGTTCGCTTTTTTGGTATGTTTTTAATCAAGAACACTAAGAAAAACTTCATTTTTCCAGTTTGAGGGAATAATTTAAATAAGCAAAAATAGGCATTTCTGCAAGGGTAGATTCTCCTTAAAACAAAATTTCCACAGACCTGTAGCACAGCTTACTACTGGAGCATTTTTGCTTCCCCCCTGCCCTGCTTTAAAGGTGAGAAAGGGGAAGGGGAAGTAGCTGATGTGTCTGAGGCTCTGAGATGCTCTGTCGTCCAAGTGAAGTTGCTTTGAAGCTTTCTTCAAGCTTCCTGCTCAATTTGATGGCCACAGTCTCAGCTTGGGCACATGGTATATCTGTGCCCACTCACACGTGTTTTAACAAGAAGTTGTTAAACTTTTTGCCTCAAGTCCAGGGAATGGTTTCAAACTGAAGGAGGGTCAGTCTGGATTACCTGAGAAAGAGGTTTGTTACAGTGAGGGTGGCTTGCCCAGAGAAGCTGTGGCTGTCCCACCTCTGGAAGTGTTCAATGCCACGTTGGATGGGGCTTGGAGCTACCTGGGCTGGTGAAAGGTGTCTCTGTCTATGGCAGGGGGTTGGAACCGGATGAGTTCAAGATCTCTTCCAACCCAAACCAGTCTGTGAGTCTATGATTTTCCTTTGGCTCCTGGTGCCTGATTGCTCCCACCTGGATGGAGGTGATATTCCATTTGGAGTACTCTGCCATGGTATCCAGAGAGAAACCTCAAGAAGTACAAGTGGCCGTTTCGTGTTGGGAGCATGTGGTGATGGCAGCCTGGCCCGCTGTGGTTTTAGGAAAGTTGTGCAGGGTGGGGATCTACTGCAGCTATTCTGACCTGTGATTGTTCAGTTTTGGTGCTGCCTTTTGGTTTTGGTATCTAACAGTCTGTTCTCTCTTCTCCCCTGACCCACCACAGAGTTCAACCTTGTAAATACTGTTATTTGTATATACTGTAAATGATGACATCGGTGGGCACTAACCGAGCCCGGGGGAGCTGGGAGCAGACACAGACACAGAGCCAGACGCAGCACAAGCAGCGGCCGCAGGTAAGGGCAGTGTCCACACAAACCAGGTGGCCTTGTAGGTGGAGACCTGGCACTCTTGTCTCATCCAGTGCTCGCCCAAAGAGCTCCTCACGTGTCACGAGGTGCTGCTGCCAGAGCCAGCTTGATTGGGCAGCTGGTGGCACTGGGGTTTCCATGTCTGTGTCTCCAAGTGGGAGCTGCTGATGAGATTTGGTTTTGGTTTCATTTGTCCATTACTCACACACTTTAATGAGTGCAAGTTGCTGAGAAGACACCTGCAGTGAGTCTTGGTGGTCTGATGGTGGTAAGGTCTGCCCCAGAACACATGTGATTTGGGTGGCTGCTGCTCATCTTGTACTGTGAGGCCATTCAACAGTGTATCTCTTTCTTCCAGACTCCTTGCTCCTTTTTCATCTCACTTTCCCCCTAGAGTTTTCCTTCTCTGACCCTTGTTTGTGCCTTCTCTTTGCTATACTGATTCCTTTCCAGGATTTCCAGAGAACTTAGGATAGCAGAATGGCCTTCAGAGGATGGTTTGGAAATGCACCACTCTGACAATGCTCTCTGTCTCTCTCTGATTTCTTTAGGCTACTGCAGAACAGATTCGACTTGCACAGATGATTTCGGACCATAACGATGCTGACTTTGAGGAGAAGGTGAAACAAGTGAGTGTGGAAAATGGTGAACTCTGACAGGAAGATGAGATCAGTATTGGGAGCACTGTGAATGCTGGGGGAGTGGGAGGGACACACCTGTCTGCTCCCTGAATTTCCTTGGATTGGCTTCATAAAGTTGTGTCATGGGATGGTTTGGGTCAATAGGGATGTTAAAAGGTATCCAGTTCCATTCCTGTGCTATGGTGATATCTTCCACTATCCCAAGCTGTTCCTAGCTTTGTCCAGCCTGGCCTTGAACGCTTCCAGGGATGGGGCAGCCAAAGCTTCTCTGGGCAATCTGTATGTACCAGGGCCTCACCACAGTCACAGAGAAAAATTTCTCCCCAGTATCCCATCTATCCCTGCCCTCTGGCATTGGAAAGCCATTCCCTGTTGTCCTGGTACTCTGGGCACTTATCCAAAGTCCCTCTCCAGCTCTCCTGGAGCCCCTTTAGGCCCTGGAAGGGGCTCTGAGGTCTCCTTGGAGCTTTTAGTTCTGCAGGCTCAACACCCTCAGCTCTCCCAACCTGTTTCTAGAGCAGAGGGACTCCAGAGCCCTTGGATCATCTCTGTGGTCTCCTCTGGACTTGCCTCAGCTGCTCATTGTCCTACCTGTGTTGGGGCCCCAGAGCTGGAGGCAGTTCTGCAGGGGCATCTCAGCAGAGCAGAGGGGCAGAATTCCCCCCTCCCTTCACATGTTGCCTGCACTGCTGTGGATGAGCCTAGGACAGCATTGGCTTTCTGGGCTCTCAGTGCAAGTGGCCAGGTCAAATTAACTCACACCCCTAAGTCCTTCTCCTCAGGGCTGCTTTCTTTCCATTCTCCCCCAGCCTGTGTTTGTGTTTGGCATTGCCTTGTTGCAGGTGCAGCAACTTTTCTCTTGCTGAACTTTTAGTTTGTTTCTGCAGGTAACAGTGTTATCCTGAGAGAAGGAGGTTGTAGTGAAAGGGTAATGGTGAAAGAATAGTAACTCAAAAATTCACACCTTCAGTCACTTCTTCTTGAGGAACATAGTAAAGCTGTGAAGGCTGGGGAGATTCCCTAGCCCTTCAATTTATTGTTGAAGGGTTTCTGGTTTGGGATTCAACTCGCTTGCTTCCTGAGAGACCCATAGAGATTTTGGTGCCATCTTGATTTGGAATGTGCTGACCATGGTGTTGTCTTCTCTACAGCTAATCGACATCACAGGCAAGAACCAGGATGAGTGTGTGATTGCTCTGCATGACTGCAATGGGGATGTCAACAGAGCCATCAACGTGCTGCTGGAGGGCAATCCAGACACGGTAGGATTAGATCCTATAAATCTGGTGAGGCCTAGTTCAGTGTAACTGTATCTGGAGGTGAGGCATCCAGTAATGTCAGTATCAGGAGAGGCACTGTGACTGGTTCCACAGGAGCATGCACAGTGTGACTGACCTGGCTGCTGAATGCTGCTCTCTGTGGGTTTGCATGGGCTGTGAGAATGGCCCTAGGCTTGAAGGAGTAGAGGAGAAAATGTCATAAGTAATTTTCTTCCATTACTTTTGAACCTAAGCAGTTCAACAGTTGTACAGTGGAATCTGTACGTGCTTTCACACCAGTGAATGTGGAGGAACTTACCTTTCCACATCAGGGCAGGTGTGTGTCAGCTGTGGTTCCTTTCTGTAAGAGCAACGTGGTTTTTGTATCTCTCTCCTGAAAGATTAATTTCTCACTGATGCACTGACTGGCTTCTGTGCTGCTGCCTGTGCTGTGGTTTTGAGGGCCTTTTTGCTGTTTGTCCTTGTGGATACTTGGCTGCTGTTTCTCATGCAGGTGCTTGTCTCTGGCAAGCTGAGATCAGCCCCAAAAACAAGAGTGCTTGCTTGGGAGGAACTTTCCATCTGCATGCAGGGTGTCATTCCTTTTGTGACAAAGACAGCAGAGATATAGATGCAAGATTAAAGTCTAAGAAAAAGCCTAGGAATGTAGATCCTTCCAGTCCACTTCTGATATCACATATTCTCCAGCACCCTGGTTTGGTTGGAGCCAACTCAGCTCTGAGTTGGAAGTCTAAGTATAATTATACAATATTATGCTTTAGCTTATTTTTTTTGCCTGTGATGAACCCTGAGGGTAGGTGGATGAGCTGGACACCTCAGACTATATTTTGTGTATTGCAACTGCTCCCTGGTGTCTGGTTCTCTGCTTGCCTTGGCTTCAGACAAGTTCTGTACAACACGTGTATGCATTCCTCCTTGTCTTTGAAAAGCCCTTTCCACTGATAACTGAATAAAATAGCTTCTGGAATATCCTTTTAGAAAAGAGAATAATAGGGATGTGCATTGCTGAGCCACATCTGTATTCTCTTCCACATCTCTTGTAGTCAGTGACTTCTGGTCAGGGAACAAACCCCTGCTATCACAGCAATTTAATTGCCTAGAGAAACACACTGCTCATGAGACCAGCACCCAGGACAGTGTGCAGCACATGATGCTGTGTAACAGCACCTCCTTCATTGGATGGGCAGCACGGGGCCTTGCAGGGAAGGGCCATGGAGAGGCAGGCAGGGAGCTGGCAGAGGAAGTGCTGGGCTGCCACTGATCCAGCCTGGTGCCTTGTGGTCACAGCATCACTGAGCACAGGCAGCCCTGCACTGCCATTGGGCAAGCACCTTGGAGCTGCATCTGGCCTGGAGCCAGTTTGTGCAGCAATCCCAGAAAAGGGGTTTTCTTATAGGAAAAAGACTTGTTAATTACTTGGGTGCTCTGGTGCTGAAGACAGCTTACCTGGTGAGCTAGTTACTGGTAATGTACTGTATTTCAAACAGTAAAGGAGCAGGTGTAATCTTAGCATTAGATTAGGTTAGGTTAAAAAAACCCAACATTTACTTGAAACATGTTTACTTGGAATACTGCAATTTTAAAGTTTATTTCCGAGCCAGATACCTATGGAGAAAGACATTGGAAGCCTTGGCTTTGATGTCAGTTTGTGCCACTATGTTGGGTTTTTTTGTCACTGTCCCTGCATGCTACCATTCAAACCTAGCTATCTGCCAGTTGTGTTTTCAGGTGGTTGTCAATGACTTAAGACTATTTTTAATTGTTCTAACAGTGTGCAGCATCAATTTAAGAGTATGAAACCCCTACAACTGTCAGAAAATACATGGGTGCAGGCCAAGGGCAGTGAGCTGGAGAATGACTTAGTGTTTTGCACATGAACTTGCCTGTTGGTTAAATTCTGTGATGCTTCTCTCCATCTGAGATGATACTTAGGGGAGCAGTTTTGTTAATAACTGTGCATCTGCAGAAAGAACTTGCCTCCAATGTTGACTGCAGATCACGATGAAACATTTACCTAACTTTTTCTGAGACCTCTTGGTCACCTGTGTGAAATGGCAAGGCTTTTTTTCCCTTAAGCAATGTAAATTTATCCATGCTTTGAATTCTAGAAGTATCATGCCCTCCCTTTTGAAGAATTTTAGTAGATTTTTGCAGAAATAGAATAACTCATCTCCTATTACCTCAAACTGCATGCCAGTCAGTTATAAGAAATCTTGTCTCAAAGGAAGAAGATGTGCTGTATGTATCTGGAAACCATTTTGC
Source organism: Thryothorus ludovicianus (assembly GCA_013397245.1). Classification (NCBI taxonomy): domain Eukaryota; kingdom Metazoa; phylum Chordata; class Aves; order Passeriformes; family Certhiidae; genus Thryothorus; species Thryothorus ludovicianus. Next base: position 51,432 of record VZTB01003770.1, read on the forward strand.
AGAGACCCCTGTTGTATGTTTGAATCTTTGTGTATTTGCACCTTTCATTGATCTAACTGTGATTGATTTCTTTCCCCTCTGCAAACCTTCAGCATTCCTGGGAAATGGTTGGGAAGAAGAAAGGTGTCTCAGGACAGAAGGAGAGTGGACAGACGGAGCCCAGTGAGGAAAGCAAAGAGAACCGAGAGCGGGAGCGGGATTTCAGCAGACGACGTGGCGGGCTGCCAAGACGAGGGCGAGGTGCCACCCGTGGAAGAGAGTGTATGGACCTGCCCTTTAATAACCCCCCAAACCCTCCCACTGAAGCACTCTGTGCTGCCTAGCAGCTGTCAGGAGAGCTTTTTGGGCAGACATATCCCATGTGCATGTGGATCTGTTCAATGCTCTCCCATCTGAGACGATTCCTTGTGTGACACCATCACTTACCATCAGCTTAAATCAAAAGTTCAGGGAGCATGTGATGATGTGGTCCCTCTCACAGCCACTGCATTTTTGGGTTTGAGATCTGGTCTAGTATCCCTGCTAAAGCAGGATGAGTCTTGAAATTGCCTTTGCATTGTTGTGTCTTTCAGTTCGGGGCCAGGAGAATGGACTAGATGGTGGTAAGAGTGGAGGATCTTCTGGAAGAGGCACGGAAAGAGGGAGGCGGGGACGTGGCCGAGGCCGAGGTACACATGGGATGTGAGGTCCCCAGGGGGTGGGAGGAGAAGAATTAGACCAGTGTATCTATCTCTCATGAAGTTCCAAAGCCTCTTTTATTGGATGATTTGCCAAACTGAAAATATGCACTTGGTTTTTCTGTTCTCGTTCTTACTTTTAGTGCCTACGTGTTACTTTCCCATCTTAAAGATGCTAGGAACAGCACCTAGTTCTTGCATTATATCCACAGAGTTAGAAAAAGAAAATTGTCCTTTATTACAGAGGTGGGAAGTTAAAAAAACTCAATGTTGACTATTCTAGAAGGCAGGCCAATAGCTAGTTAGCAACAGAACCTGCATACTCATTCTTACGTGTATCTGAGCACCAGCACTGGCTTGGACTTTAAATTCTTGGGGCAGAAATTAATTTTACCCCAAAATCTGATGCTTAGGAATTGTTGCTGAGGTCACATACTACAGAAATCAGAACTTGGGGTCCAATACTTATGGTTTGTGCCGGCTGGAAACTTCCTCTGAGCCTGGAATGATGCGTTGCTAATCATGCTGCCAGCCAGCTGAGGTCACTCCCATACACTGAAAGATGTTGCTGGCAATCCCATCAACCCAGGAAGATCCTCTCCACTTCTGTGTTCTGGGCATCAGAGCTCTGTATGTTGTTCATGTGTTTCTTTTCCTGGTGGTGTAGAGCCAAGGGACAGCAGTGCATGTGTGTGTATTTACAGGTGGCTCTGGACGGCGAGGGGGAAGATTTTCTGCCCAAGGCATGGGGTAAGTTTCACTGACACAAACCACAGCAAAAATAAAAGTCTGTGCATGAATGGGACTATTTGTGTCAGTCATTTCTGTTCTCATTTTCCTTTTTTTTTTTTTTTTTTTGGGTGTTACTTAGGCCCAAACTGCATCATGGTAGCTTAAATTTGGGATGGCTGGTGTAGCTGAAGCATCTCTCTGCTGAGAGAACTACCTTGTTATGTGTGTTACAGTCTGCATAAAATGAATTGCTTTCAAAATGCTTTGGTAGAATGAACATTTCCATCCTCATATTTCTTACAGAACTTTCAACCCAGCTGACTATGCTGAGCCAGCCAGCACAGATGAGAACTATGGGAATAGCAACAACAACACGTGGAACAACACTGGGAGCTTTGAGCCAGATGATGGCACAAGTAAGTGTCTTCACGTGTGTGTGCAGGTTTATATTGAGACCATGAGTGAGTTTTGCATCCATCCAGTTGCAGTGAGGACATTCTGGGCAGGTCTTAGGCTCAGGAATGGAGGAACAGGTTGTTGGTTCAGAGACGGATTTCAGTGACCCTGATACTTTGCATCCTTTGCACATTAGTAACAGGAGCTGGATGGTTGCTCTGAGGTGAGCTTGTGGGTGCTGTTGCTCGACAGAGGCACAGGAACACTCACCTCTTTGTTTTCTGGTAGAAACCATGATGCTGCTTGGAAAGGTGTTTTTTATAAAACACCTTTGGTCTCATAACAGATCCTAGATCTCCCAGTGTTTGGTGCATCCTCCAGAGAATTACTCCGAGTCAGATGTATTGCTCTTCATTTTGATATGGGAGCTTTTTTTCTGTCATGGTCATCTTGCTCAAACCATGGTGGGATAGGACTTTGTTACAGAAACTAACTGAAAGCAATTCTACTTTCTTCCATATTTGAAGCAAATGAGTTTGCTGGGTGATTCTGAACACCCAGCTGCTTCTGCACATTTTCCTGCATTGGAAAAGTGATGCTCTGGGTTTTGTTTCACATATGCACAATATTGAGACACAGGTGACCTCAGATTTTGTGGTGTGAGAATGGGACAGTCACAGTCCTTGACTGTAAGTAGACTTTGGGGGAGAGGGGGTCAGGGCTCATTGGTGGTTTTGTTGTCTTTTTTTATGGAGAAATCTTGCACCACTGTGTAGTCAAACTATTTTTCCAGAATTACTGAGCATTTAAATAAATACCATGTCTTTGGTATAAGAAGCACCCACACCTGTATTAATGGTGCTTTAGACCATCTCCATACTTCTTGGTTTTGCTGAAAAACTACTAGGTTTGGAAAGAGAGAATTGAAGTCCCCTTAACTGAGATGTCTTTTACTGCATACTGTTTCAAGTGTCAGGGAGAGGGGTGGAGTTGGTTCATTTTGTATTTTCTTGGGTTTTGTTCATTTTTTTTTCCTTCAGAAAACAGCTGTTGTGGAAGGAGGGTATTTTTGTGAAACACCAGCCAACAGAGCAATCATCTTGGCAACTGAGAAGGGGTTTTAAAGACCAGAGGGAATAGTGTGGGATTGTGTTTGGGGCACTGGGTGTACTTACCTCCTCAGAAAAAGGATGGGAGTGGACAAGCTCTGTGTGAATGGTTTGCTTTTTCTTGTGTTGGTGTTTTGTGGAATGAAGTGGATTAGAATGTGGTTAGGTGGAACTGAAGATTTTTCTGATGAACAACTCAGATTTGCTCTAGTAGTACAGCACAGATGTAGTTTATTGTGCAACACCACTGGTCACCTGTGTTGTGTGGGGTTTTGTTTCCAATTTAGTAGCTACAGGCATCTCTTTAAATTAATAATATCCACAGGTACAATGTAACTGGTGTACATGGGGGCAGTGAAACTCAGCTACACTTCTTTAAGTCAAAATTTGACCGGTTGTCTTTCTTTTCTTTTTTTTTTGTTTCAGGACTTGATTTCATTGGGGGTGAGGGGTCAAATTATCCCCGAAAATTTGACACTGCTCCTGGTACGATACATCCAGGTGCACTAACTGCCCCGGATACTTTTACTTTATAGCTTTTTTTAAAAAAATCTGAAATATCTGTGGATATGTCATTCTTCTCTCTTTTAATTTGTTCATTTTAATTAATACTTGACATTTGTTCTGACTGTGCTTTTACTAACGCTGACACCTTGAATGTAAATTGGGAGAGACTAACACCTATTTCTGTGGATTATGCAAATTTTAACTTCAGCCATTGCTTCTCAGTGCCCAGAGCAGCTCTGTGTCTGCAGTGCTGGTGACAGAGTATCCCACCTAAGGGCAGAAAATGTGAGGCAGCTCAGTCATATTCCCTTTGTCTCACATCCCAAAAGCTGTGACTTGCTGTTGTCCCTGTTCCTTTCTGCTGGCCTCCCTGCTGTTCCTGCTTAGGGTCACAACGCTGCTGCAAGGGCAGTTGGTCTGGCTGAACTCTTTGTGCTTTGCCTCTGCTTACAGCTGCTGCTGGGTGAGCAGTGCCCAGTGGCTGCTCTGGCATGCTCAGGCTGCCTGGCTGCTCCTCTTCACCTCCCTGCAGTTGAAGATGTTGGTTGATTTTGAGATGACAGGGGTGCTTGATGGCAAAGATACTCTGTGCCTGGCCACTTTATTTCCTGCTCTTACACCATTATACTCATGAGGCCAAGAGACATCCATGAGATGATGCAGTTTGCCTCATCTCTATGGAATTCCATTGGTGTCCATAAGAATTCCACCATTTCTGTTTGACTGTCTCCTCCATCTAACCTGAGGTTTTGAAGTTGAGGCTAAGGGACCTTCCAGAAGAACTTGCCACTTGCCTCTTGAAGGTCAGGGCAGGAGGAGTCTCTTGTGCAAGGGCCCAAAAGCAGGCAGACATACATGGAGTACTTCTGCTGTGTTGGAGCATTTCCTGGTTCTCACCTCAGGGTTAATCTAACTTCCATAGGCAGCACAGGGCCATCTGCTCCAGTAATGCCATTGTGGTTTTGCCGCCCTTTGACTTTGTTTGGATTAACTTTCCTTCAAGGTGCAGAGTGGGGTCTGTTGGGGCTTCCTAGTGCAGGGTGACAAGCCTGGATCCAGTCCTTGAGAGGCAGCAGAATGACTGCTGGGCTGTGGGAGGAGCAAGCTGGGTGGTTATCTCCCTGTTTAAATGAAGAGTGTATTTGGGGAAGGATTTGAAAAACTTGGAGACACAATGGGATTTTTTTTTCATTCACCACATTCATATTTTTACATGTTGTTGGCTTAATTTTATTTTTTGCTCTTTTGCTTGGTTTGAGGAGCTTAAAGACCAGCAGCTTTTAGAAGGGCTTTCTGAAAGCAGAGAGCAAGGCTTGCTGTTCAGAAGACCACCCTTCTGAAATGGTGTTAGCAGGCTCAGGGTATTGCTTGTGTTGCAGCTCTCCCCTTCAGAAGAGCTTGATGGAGAGTGATACAGTTGATTTCTTTAAAAAACCTTCCTCTGCTGTGCTAGTTGGGAGCTTTCTGGAGTGTTCCTGGTGAATACCCAGTTATACATTGCAGATCTTTGATTTCTCCATCTGCCCCTTCGTGTGTGGAGCTCGAGCTGTGCTGAGTCAGTGTCTGGTATTTGAGGAGTAGACTTGCTGGGAAAGCACTGTCAATGACTGTTCTTCATCTGCAGGGTTTCCTTCTGCTTTTAGTGCTGCTCTTCTTTTCTTCTTTTTCTCCCTAAATAAAACAAGACTTAAGAGCCCCATGCTATGTTCCTTCATGTGCAAACTTCTTGGGGCAGCTCTCCTGTCTTCCTGCTCTCTGGGCCAGCTGCAGGTACATCCAGCTCCCACTTCACCTCTTGAGTAAGGCTTGGGCTAGAATGGTCTTTCTGATCCATGAAAATTTGGAAAACAGCCTTCCCACTACTGCTACGAGGGCATCAAAAATCTAAGGATTGTAGGAATTTAGGTTTCTGAACTGCGGATGTGTTTTGCATTGAATGTGTTGATGATTCTGGCTGTGGAAGAAGGGGTAGTGTGCCTTAAGACTCCTGGCACTCTGGCAAGTGTTGTTGTATTAATATCTGTATTTCAGACTTGAATATATAAAAAAGTAAATCCTGGAAGACTTCTTGAATTGGCTCAACTCATCAAGCAAGACAAAAAAGCAATGAAAAAATAATAATTCACTGATACTTATTTCATGAACTAGATCCCCCAAGTCTAGACAAGTGGTTGTTTAAGTACACAAATCAAATCTATGTGGAGAGATATATGTCCTGCAGAAGAGCTCAATGTTTTCCTTCCCCACATGCTTTGTTTTATGCTGTAAAAGGGCTGATACCAACTTGTTCCATCCAGTAAGTGGCTTCAGGATTAACCCTGTTGATGCTCTCAGATTTTCTTGATCTGGCTTGTGTGCACTGAAAACAAGCTGCACAAAATAGGACTCGCTTTATGCTCTGAGGTTTTAGGGGATGTGAAAGCTCCTGCTCTCTTCCCAAACCAAATTTTAGTTGTTAAATGGAGTCAAACTGCTACATAATATTCAAAGTTCAGATATTAAACTGTGATTGAAGCAAGGATTGGAACAAGTTGAAAATGCAGCCAGGCAAAACTCTTACTTTCTGGCAAATTTTTGCTTGCCTAAATTGCGCTGTGGTGGATTGCAGCTGGGGTTTCCTGCTTTTCTCCCTGGTACTTCAAGCTACACACTTTGAACATATCTCTGAAACTGGTCACAGAAAATGCAGGAATTACTTAGTCTCATAAAATTTCTTCCCTGAATCCCATTTGCCTGATCACAGGAGGTTCTGGAGTGCTGAGGTTTCAAGGCTCTTTTTTGTGGGGTGGACGATGAATCATGGGAATGTTTCAGGTATCCTTAAGTTTTATAGAAACTTGAGGTTTACTTGGATGGTGAGATCCTGTGCCAGAGCTGGCAGGAAGCCCTTGAGGGATCTGCTCTGTCTGAGCTGCTGGGGTAACACCGACTTCTTGAGGGTACACAAGCCTACAGCTCCTGCAGTACAAGGGAAAGCCAGGAAAATGGCACAAGGAGGCTGGGGATGATGCTGGGGCTTCCTTGCAGAGCTCAGCTCCTCTTTTGGGTGTTGGGAGGGTGTGCATTGGCCTATCTGCCAGCCTGGCAGTCCCTCTTTCTCATCCCAGCCTGCACCAGCAAGGCAGAGATGACCCCATCATAGTACCTTGACCATAAAGTGTGGGTTGAGATTGACTGCTCTGACTTGTCTGATTGGCAAATAGAAATCCTCCTGGCTGCCTGCAAAACTCCCCAGTGTTTCCCCAGCTGTTGGAGGTAGAGCTTTAATGCATGCATAACTTCTGTATCTGTTATTGTCCTTATAGGTGCATGGAGGGCAGCGACAGAAGAATGGGGCACGGAGGACTGGAATGAAGATGTAGGTATTTTCTGAACCCATGTCCTCTGTGCATCTGCCAGCAGGCTGCTGTCCTGTCTGTACACACAGAGCTGCTAGGGGAGCTCAAAGCCCATCCTCCCCCAAACTGGACAGAACCCCAGACAGGCTCCCAGCCCTCGGTGGTATGATAAATAAGTAGTTGTTGCATCTTCTACAGGACATGTGTTATAGAACTTGTCATAGGAGCCCAAGACAGGAAGAGATCTCCTGGGGCATTGAGGCTTAGTCCTCTTACTTCCTGTAACTGCAAGATGGAATTCTTCCAAAACCAGGCCTGACTCCACACAGGACTCTTGCTCCACTCGTCTGGAGGAGTGGCAGTTGGGGAAGATTTGCCTTTGATCACACCAGCAGCAGTTTCATGGTTTCCTGGGCACATAATGTGCCTCTACTGGTCCTTGTGATTTGATGGAAAAGAAGCTCTTGACTTTACCTTCTGACATGCTCTTTTCTGTGTCTCACCACCTTGTGTTCTCTCCCTGACGTCTCCTTCAGGAGAGAGTGGACATTGTTAGCACCTTCTGTTAATGCCTATCTATAAGTTTTTTCTGAAATGGGCTTCAGTCCCTCTCCAAATCAAGGAAGGATTTCTCTTCTTGTAGTTGGGAGCAGGGTTGGGTATTTTAGTATGACTGTTAGTTTTGCATGCTCATTTTGGCTCAGCCAACAGAAAGGGCAAGCATGGGAAGCATTTGTTTTGCAAGCACCACCTGAAGGACGCACTACTGCTGTGTTTGGAGATATGAGCAGCTTTTCTTTATTCAGTCAGGTGTCTGCTAGAAGGGAGCTTGTGAGACCCCTTTTTACCTTCAGTGTGTAATCCCAGGAGTTCTGGATTTACTTTTTAAACTCTGGCAATTCAGTTTGTAGCAGTTCCTCAGTCTGGAATAGAAGCTGTTCATGTTCAGATACGTTTCAGGCTGTATCACAGGTCATCACTAACTGTCCACCAGTTTTTGAGCAATGTTATTTTTCCTTCCCTGTTTGAAGTAGATCTGTTGGCCAGATTATCCAGGTGAGCCCAGAACACTGGAAGCTTAGCTATGAATCCAAAATTTCTCTTTGACTTTGCTATCAGTGCTTGCACCTACATGTGTAGGGGCTTTTGCAGGTCTGTGCTGCATGCCATTGACTCTGAGCAACAACCCAAAGTCCTAGGGCTGTTGGGAAATTTGTAGAAGGATTTGAGAGATTTTTTTTGTCCACTGGCAGGTGATTTGTGTGCTTGCCTGAGAAGAAACAAATGAAATAGAGGCTGATTTTGATGGGAGCCAAATGCTAGAGAAGTTTCAGTCTAAGCACTTGAATTTCTTGAGGTTTTCTATGGCTGTTTGTCTCCAATATTCATGTGCTTTGTGTCATAGGGACTGTTATGAGGTGCTCTTCTCACTTTTGGGTTCTTTTATCCTTTTTTATCTTTCAGCTGTCAGAGACAAAGATCTTCACAGCCTCCAATGTGTCTTCAGTGCCTCTGCCTGCTGAGAATGTGACAATCACAGCTGGACAAAGGTGAGAGCCCATGGTGTTGCTGTTTACCTGGGAAAAGTAGCATGAGTCTTGGATCAATTTGCCATCTTCAACTAAACCTTACTAGCTAGCTAAAATGTAGCAACTCTGAATGAGATGAAGTGGATTTAAATGGAAGAGTTGATTTAGGAGCTTTTGGCTCCTAATCCTGAATTAGAATTTTCCTAGGCGCTGTTGCTGGTTCTTCAGGTTTGGGGACATTGTGCTGTGTTAAATTAGTGTAAATCATGATTTAAAGTCAAAGGCTGTGCAGTGTCTTGCTTGGTCAGTCTGTCATTTTGAGGTTGCTACTGGCAGTTGCAATTTAACATTCTGCAGATTCCTTCAATTTGTAAAGTAAAAGCTGTGGGGCTGGAGGGGGAATGCTGTTCTAATGGAAGTGGGAGCATCTGGTAACCTCAGTGGGTCTTTATCTACCCAGAATTGATCTGGCAGTCCTGCTAGGGAAGACACCCTCTTCTATGGAGAATGAGTCAACAAACCTGGAGTCATCCCAGACTCCTTCCCTGGCGCAGCCACTGGTGTTCAGCAATTCTAAACAGAGTGCTCTATCCCAGCCTGCCTCTGGAAACTCCTTCAATCACCACAGCATGGTATGGAAATGCTGGCCTCTGCCAGTGGGTGTTTGGCTGAGGTTGCTTATCCCCTGTTCAGTCTGTTTGGGTAATATAGGAAGTACAGTCCTGATGCTCACTGCCTGGGGCGGGTAGAGCCAAATAATTTGCTAGTCTGCTTTAAAAGCAGTGACCTGAAGTTCATTGCTCAATTTGAAATAATTGTGATAATTCCTCCCCTGCTGCCCTTGTCAGATTTGCAACACAAGCTTCATTCCTGCTTAAAGCAAAGGAAAAGCTCTTTTGATCCAGGGCTTGCAATTCCAACAATTTGAGGAACAGAACTGGTGGGGGATGGAATGCTGGCATCTGCTGACAGGAGAAGGAAGGAGACATTGAGTCAGAGTCAGGGATGTGCATAGACCTGGGCAGATGCTGCTTTGTGTAACTTAAGCAAAAAGAAATAAAAATTGTTTACTTAATGGTGACATGGTTGAGGAAAGATTTTCAAAACCATAATAACTATAAAGCCAAGATCTTCTGGTGTTTCTCTTTTAGTGCAACTGGATGCATGAGAACAATTTAGTACTTTTTTTAAGATCCTGTCTGTTAACTTCCTTTGTAACCCCCTGTGACACTGTATCGTGGCATGGGTTGGGCAAGGGGTGAGCATACCTGTGTTCACACACGATGGAGGCTGGGAAAGAAACATGAGCCCTTCCTGCCAGCAGTGTGTGTGCTTTTGGAGCTCAAGAGTGTTGAGCCGAGGCACCCAGTGAGAAGCAGCAGAGTACAGTGCATTTGGACTTATGTTCAGAGATGTACCTGTCCTCTGAGCCGAGTTCCAAGCCATGGGAGACATTGACTTTTCTCTCCTTGCTGAAATTGCAGGTGAGCATGTTGGGAAAAGGGTTTGGCGATGTCGGGGAGGCCAAAGGCAGCAGTACTACAGGGTCACAGTTCCTGGAGCAGTTCAAGACAGCCCAGGCACTGGCTCAGCTGGCAGCTCAGCACACCCAGCCTGCTGGGAGCACCACTGCTGCTTCCTGGGATATGGGATCCACCACACAGACTTCGTCTCTGGTGCAGTACGGTAAGGAAAAGCAGTGCAGCTCCCCAGAGGGGAGAGAACATGTTCCCCCAGAACTGCAGAGGCATGCTGTGAGCAGTAGTGGGAGGGATTCAGCAGAGGATCTGTTCACAAGTTCACAACCAATTTAGCTGAGCTGGAGAAATTAAGAGAGCTGTGGGTGAGACTAGAATGTAATAGTGTGTGTGAGTATCTCTCTGTTCCTTTTATACTTGAAACAGTTGAATCTGTCATTCCAGACAGTTTCAGGGCCAGGGATCTGGTGTTCCTGAGCCTCTCAGAGTGTGCAGAACAACTTCCTGCTGTGAAGCTGTGCCAGAAAAAGGTCTGAAAGGGAACCTCCAGAGAATAGCTCCCAAACACAAACTCTTGTCAGTCTCCTCTCCCTGTTGAACTCCTATTATCTTTTAAGGGAATTTTAAGGGGATTTGCTCTTAAATACCAAGAAGTAACTCTTATCTCTGGGCTGGCATGAGGGAATAAACAGGGAGTGAGAGGCTCTTTTCAGATGACAAGCTGAGTTTTGCTGTGGTTGAGTGCTTGTGTCATTTCCTTCAGCTTGTGGTTGTTGCAGGGAAATGGCTCTGGTTCAAATCTAAGCTGAAGAAAAGTTGAGCCCTGTCCTAGTGACAGTCAGCGTTGGCAGCTTCTGATCTTCTAAGACAAGAAGCCCCAGAGGAGAGTCACAGAGAATAGATGATTTTGAATAAACTGTGGAAAGGCTTAGTCAGAGGAGGAAGGTGGTGCAAAGACCTCAGGGTAGGCAGCCCAAAGCTGTAATGTTGTTTGGAGATACCTAGTCCCTACAGGGAAAAGAGGAGATGGAATGCAGGAATGTTAACAGAGAGGGGAAGGAAGTGGCCTTCAGGACTCTGAGCTGCAACATCTCCACACGAGGGACTCTGGAGTTCAGCTTTTCTTGGAGAATGGGGGAATTCTGCCGTGCAAGCTGGCTTTGTCCTGTAGGGAGGGTAGAAGCAACTGAGGAAAGAAGGGCTTGAAAAGGTTTGGCATTGATGGTGGTGAGAGGATGAGGCTGGGAGCAGAGATGCTTAAATTCTCAGCTCTCTAACAGGCTTAAGGATGAAACATAGATGAAATTGATTTATTTTTCTTTATAAGTGTCAGATTTTGATTTATTTTAAATCAAAACAGGGAAACAAACCCTGCTAACTCACCTTTGTCTTGTCCCATAGATCTCAAGAACCCAACAGACTCTTCCGTGCATAGTCCCTTCACCAAACGTCAGGGCTTCACATCAACTTCAACCATGATAGAAGTGTTCATGCAGGAGAAACAGCCTGTGGTGACTGCCTCCACAACCACGCCGGCACCCCCATCCTCACCACTGCCCAGCAAAACCAATCCAGTTCCCCAGATGTCCCCAGGGTCTTCGGACAACCAGTCCTCAAGTCCCCAGCCAGTACAGCAGAAACTTAAGCAGCAAAAGAAAAAAGCATCGTTAACATCAAAGGTGCAGATCAGTGGTGGGGAAGGAGGCATCAGGTTGTGTTAAAGCTGCAGAAACAGCCATTTGGGCTGCTGAGGGAAGGTCTGGGCTTGGTCTTGCTGCTGCTGTTAGCACTGAGTGTTTGTGGAGATAGTGGACTTGCCTGGGTTGAACAGTGTAATACAGGGGCTGCAAGCCTATAACTGCCACTGTGTCCTGGGAAACGTGGGTATTGAAGTCATTCTCTGGGCTGATCACCGGGAATGATTGACCTGTTCTGTTGTTCCTCCCTTGCAGATTCCTGCACTTGCGGTGGAAATGCCTGGCTCGTCAGATATCTCAGGGCTAAACCTGCAGTTTGGGGCGTTACAATTTGGTTCAGAGCCTGTTCTTGCTGAGTACGAATCAACGCCCACGACTAGCGCTGCTGTTAGCCAGTCTCAGAGCAGCCTTTACACCAGCTCAGCCAGGTGAGGACCAGGAACCTATTAATCCAAGCAGGCATCTTTGGAAGTTTGCTGGTCCTGTGAACTTGGGTTGTCATGCATACCAGTAGACCCTTTGTGACTCTGCCGTGGCCACAAAGGGGGGACAGCGTATGCAACAGCAAAGCGCAAGTTGCCAGCAGACTCATCGGGCAGCTCTGTGGCTCTTTGGCCTGTGGTGCTTGCACAGAGAGCAGTTTTCCTGCTGCTCTTAAACTGTGTTGTTGAAAACACAGGAGGGGAATCCCCAGCACAACTGCTCCATGTGTCTGGTGAACAGATTCTGAGTGCTTTGTCCTTTTTCTCTGGCAAACTGGGACACAGTGGGGTAGGTGTTCCCGTGGTGATATGTTTGTTTTCTCTTGGGCTGACCCTTAGTAACCGACCAGCCCCTTGAGCACTGGGACCTGAGTGGTGGCAGCTCATGAAGTGTTACCTAAGGCACAGCTGTACATGAAGGCTGTTGCTGGATGTCCAAGGTTGGGCTAACCCTTCTCTCTGGGCATGTTTCGGCTTGGCTTCTCCATGTGGTGTCTATATAATGATGCTTGGGGATTTTTATTTTGAATATTTGAAGTGAAGAGCCCAGTCTGGGTCAGCAGCTTACAGCAGGGCTGTTTTGGAGGATAATGGAGAAATGCTTTTTTTTTTTTTTCATTTTATAGTGAATCTTCATCCACAATTTCATCCAATCAAAGCCAGGAGTCTGGTTACCAGAGTGGCACAATACAGACAGCAACATTTACCTCCCAGAACAGTGCTCAGGGACCACTGTACGAACAGAGATCCACCCAGACGAGGCGATACCCAAATTCTATCTCCTCCTCGCCCCAGAAAGATCTGACCCAGGCTAAGGTAAGAGAGCAGCTTTGCTTACCCATTGTGCTGAGTGATCCTCATGTGTGAGGTGTCTTGGGGGAAGCTGAATGGCTTATCAAATGATTCTGTGATCTTCCAGCCCCACTGTGTGGCTCGTGGGCTCTAATGAGAGCTCTCTTCTGGTTGCTGTGTTTTGTGCCTGCACCACTGGGGTTAACAGCAGTCAAGTTGATTGCAGGGCACGTGTTGTGTCATGGACAGTTACCCTGCTAGAGAGGGGTGTGCAAAGAATTTTGTTTTGGGTTAAGGATTTGGTTCTTGTATGCTGCACACCAGTTCAGTAGCATCAGGTTTGGCTAATGAACTTGGATTGAGAATGTTGAGGCAGTCTAACTACCAGTAGCAGAGAAACTGCTTGAACTGATTTCTCTAATATACACCTGAGGACCATGCTGGCATGAGGCTAGACCTTGGGTCTGACCCAAACACAGTCTGGTGACACACATTGCTGGTAGCAGGACCTTTTCATAACTGCAGGAGGGAGTATGGGAGAGAGGTGACAGTAGCTCTGCCTCTGTAAATGCACAGCTATAATGCCCAGTACTCCTTTTTTCTCTTCTTCCTCAGAATGGTTTCAGTTCTGTACAACCCACGCCATTACAAACCACACAAGCTGTTGAAGGTAAGAGTCTTGCCAGTATAGTGGGCGTCTTGCATCTCTTGTGCTCGTGTTCTCTGCTTTGAATGAGAAACTTTATCTCTGCTGATAGCAATTCCTTTTGTTGCTGGACTAATTACTGCCATTCAGATTATTTGCTTGCCTCAAAACATTCAGCTTTCTGCTGATGGATCCTTGAGATCCTTGAAGGGCCACCTATGACAATAATTTACTCTGCTTTGTGTGTGGAAGGCACTTCAGCTGTAGGTCTTGAAGCTCTTTGCAGGACCCAATGGTAGTGTTGGAGTAAAGTGAGATGTAGAGCACAATCATAAGTGTATAAGTGTTTGGCAAGCCCCAGATCTCCTGGCTCCTCTAGCTTAGCACTTGCTGATCCTTGCCCTTATGTTACCCTCTGGAAGTTGCCAGTAGCTGCCCTTAACCCAAAGCTTTTGTTCTCAGGTGCTACGGGCCCTGCAGTGAAATCTGACTCCCCCTCTGCTCCCAGTATTGCACCTCTAAACGATGGGGTGTCTGCATCATCCTTGCTGACAACAGCCAGCCAGCACTCAACAGCTCTGAGCAGCCTGAGCCACAGCGAGGAGCTCCCCAATACAACCACTGCCCAGCTCAGCAGGTGAGTGAGTGGGGAGGGGGATGGATTTCTGAAGAAGCAGAGCTAGAAGCAGGAATCTATAGCAGACATCAGAGTCTATCTCATGCAGTGAAGAAGACTGAGATGACTCATCCCATTTGAGCAGATGGGAAATGGGATGGTGCTCCCAATGTTGACTCTCTCACCTTGGTCTGACAATGTTTTATTTCTCTTCCATCAGTGCTTTACCCTCCCAGCAGAACAGTCTGTCCTCATCCACATCATCTGGGCGAACATCAACTTCAACTCTTCTGGTGAGTCTGGTTATGCTCTCGCACTGTGTACCCTGTTTCTGCTGGGCTTGGCAGGGTCTGCGTTTTTATTCATCAGTTCGGCTCTAGTTGTGACAGGAGCTGTCAGGCTGCTGGCTGTCCTGCTGGAGTTTGGATGCTTTTGGAGAGAGACAACGGGTTTATTTCAGAACACTGTCTGTGCACCTGTGGCTCAAGGCCGTCAACACCCTGCCTGTTTCTGATTGAGCAGCGCCTTCTTTTGAGCCTGTAGTAGCCCTTAAATGTGCTGCAGAGTCACATTCACATGTCAGAGCAAACTGGTAGCTGATGCAGTGGAACCAAATATCTCTACTGCTGGAGCTCTTGCAGTACACTTCCTGGCTATTGGCTTCTGCAGTAGAATAAATCACCCTGCTGCAAATGTGGTGATTTGCAGGCCCTGCTCTGTTCATCAGACAGATGTGTTGGGATGTAACCATGAGAGGGGTTTGTAAGCATTAGGGATTGGCTGCTGTCAGGACTTTGGACTTGAAGCCAGGCTCAGTGCAGAAACATCCAGATGCAGACAGAGGTGCATAATTGTGGGAACACAAGATTTGCCTCCAGCTGCCCTGGAGGCTCAGGGACCTGGGCAGGGGTCTCAGAGACCCTGGCACAGAGCCCAGAACACCTGGGGTTTGGATTTTAGCCCATGGGAACGGTTGCCAACCTTAAAAGAAGAATTACAAGTCACAGGAGTTTAAATAGAGCATTAGTGGGTTTGTCACAGGGTGTAAAAGTAGTTTTTGAGTTTTGGTACAGGGGGGTAAGAATTTCCAAGATGGAGAAACCTCGTGGCTTTAGGTTTCTTCCTTCTTCTTCCCTCTCCATCTTCTTGGTGACGGGGACATGACTGATTGGTTTAGAGTAAAATCTGACTGTCTAATGTAGAGAATAGGTATTGGAGATAATTAATAAATAGTCTGTACGTAACTTTTAGTATAAAAGATAAACACCCCCTCTGAGGGGAGAGAAGGCCTTTGACTGTCTTGCTGGAAGGAGCTCGGCAGGGCAGAAAGAAAATGTTTTAGATAAGAGAGAATAAACAACCTTGAACACGAGACCTGAAGAGTTTCTGCTCTTTTCTCCCATCTCTCGCTGGGAAAAAAAGGACTTTACATTGTCGGAAATTTCTGCAGAATAGCAGAGAAACTGACACATAATGTTCTGTGTAGAGAGTGTCCTGTGATGCCTGTGCTCTTGGTTCCATCTGCCTGATCCCCTGACTGTGCTCCCTTCCTTCCCTAGCACACAAGTGTGGAGAGTGAAGCAAGCCTCCATTCTTCTGCTAGTACTTTCTCCACCTCCTCCAGCACGGTGTCAGCTGCCCCTCCGGTTGTCAGCGTTTCCTCCAGCCTCAGCAGTGTCAGCAGCCTGGGCCTCAGCCTCAGCAGCAACTCCACGGTGACAGCCTCGACTCGCAGCTCCGTTGCAACCACATCAGGTACTTTCTTGGGTACTGCTGTACCAGAGAAGGGTATGGGGGCTAAGAGAACGAGCTTCTACTGTTTTCTTCACTGTGGAATTCTTCCTTTCTCTTCTTTTTCAGGAAAAGCACCTCCCAATCTCCCTCCTGGAGTCCCACCGTTGTTGCCTAATCCATACATCATGGCTCCAGGGTTGCTACATGCCTATCCAGTGAGTGGAACTTTGCAGTGGTGTCATTCCACCAGGTCCCTCCCAGCTCCCTCTGCAGCAGGGAGGGATGTAGCATAGTGGGGAAACTGAAAACTGTGGCATAGCCCAACAGGGCTGCCTTGGACAGACAGAGTTTGCACCTGCTGTTTTTTCCATGACTTCCATGTGACTGTGAGGGTAAATGTGTGATCAGCCTGGAGCAGAGTCTACATGCCTGTTCTCTGCAGCCTCTCCAGCCTTTGAAGAACCCTTGGGCAGAACACAGTGTGTGGAAGCACAGAGCTGTGTTAGAAATGTGATGTGACAAAGGGCAAACAGTCAGGGCAAGGGTAGCATTGGCCACAAAGTCTCAGAGTGTGTGTCACACCCTCTCCTAAAGGTGAGGATGGATTTCAGTTTTGGGATTATTTCCAGAGAAAAACTGTTGAGTGGCTTTATGATCTGGAGCACTTCCCTTTCAGCAGCTCACAGAAACTTCTGGCAGCATCACCCTGAATAGAGGCTCTGGCTGCCTGCACCTGGTGGCTCATGTGGCTGCTGACCAGCTACTTCTGACTTTCTCTCACATTTATCTAAATTTTTAACCTAAAATTAGGTGTCCTTATGTAGTCCATGTCCCTAATGTAAACTCTGGCTCTTTTTCTAGCCACAGGTGTATGGATATGATGACTTGCAAATGCTCCAGACGAGATTCCCATTGGTGAGTACTGCAGAATGACAAGGACATGCCACTTCCACTGGTGCTGCTTGGGTCAGCTGGGGACAGTCCTGAAGAGCTGACAAAATGGGGTGCTGAGTGGATGTACCTCTCTGTAGCAGCAGTGAGGAGTTAATCACTTGCTCCTTGGCACGTGGGTAGTTGGCAGCATGAGTTACTCATGCAGCAGTACCCTTGTGGAGTTGGGGAGCACGAGTTACAACAGCAGGGCTGTTAGAGAGATTCACCTCTGATCCATGACAGAGGCTTGTGACTAAATACCTGATGAGAATGGGCTTTGTTTAGCAATAGGACATATCCATTTTCTTTTGAAGAGGAGGGGAAAGTCCAGGCAGTTTAAGAACTGCATACCAGTAGACCTTATCTGGTTCTTCTAATAGCCAGATGAGGGGGATGGTACATGCTACAAAAACCTGGGGTTGCTGTAGGTCATGATCAGCCTGGATGTGGCTGGTTGAGCTGCAATACCTCGACATACCATGCAGCTATAGTAGAGAAATTCCTCTCTCCCGAAAGATACTGCTTTGCACTTTGGACAGAGCTGGTAAAATGTCTTCTTTTTTTTGTTTTTATTCATCAGGATTACTATAGCATCCCATTCCCTACACCCACCACACCACTGACTGGAAGAGATGGCAGCCTGAGCAGCAATCCATACTCTGGTAGGGAAAAAGACTGCTCTGATTCCCATCCCATCAGGGTTTGTGCTGCTTCTACTACTGTCCTGTGTCTTTGTCCACTGGAGCTACATCTGCACCTGCACTGTACCTCCTGCACTGCTTTTGGTTTGGAGCATGCTTCTCACAGCTAAATTCTTGCCTTCCCTTTGAGCATCTGGTAGTGTCAAGGTCTGATACTGGGAAGAGATGGGCAAAGTAGGAGTTAATGGGGCAATTGGAAAGGGAGTGAGGAAAGGCTAAAAGATTCTGCAAGGCCTACAACTGGGGGACTGCTTTCTAGGTGGTTGTGAGGCAGGTGGTAAGCAGTGCTTCTCAAGTACTGAGAGTAAAAATAGAAAGAAGCAAAATATGGAGAAATTATATTTTTTTTCTATGGGACAGTCTCATGGAGAAAGGAAGTGAGAAATTTGGGGCCTGTCAAAGTCAACCCAAGCACCCAGTGGGTGTATGACCTCTCACTGACCTTGGTAAGTGCATTAATGCACTGTCAGTCCACAGTGGGCAGTGACTGTGCTGAGCTTTCACGTGCTTTAGGAATTGTTGCACTTGGAGGTTCACTCTTTTTCCAGCACCACTTCTCAGCTTTGGCAGGAGCTGGTTTGTGTGCAAGTGCTTTTGCCCAGCTGAGGCTGAAATGCCAAGCTCACATAGAGCATGGCACTGTGTGAGTTCTGAATAGGAGAGTGTTTGCATGGAAGAGCCAAGCAGGTGCTCATCAAGATCAGCACGGGGAGCTTCCCTCAGCCCTGCAGCCAAGCCCTGCACAGCTTAGGCAAGGATCTGGCTTGAGTTCAGTCCTGCTAGTGGTGCATGGACAGGGATGAGGGACAGCTCTAGCATCAGGCTCTGCTAGCAGGTTTATCCAGTGCCAGATTGTGGGCTTAGCTACTGTGGCTTCCCTTTGCCTCTGTAGTCCTGTTAGAGCCAAGGAGCAATTAACAGCTTCACCTTATCAGCGTGCAAAGGTCTGAGGGCCACAACCCTTGGCACTTGCAGTGAGGGTGGGTGTGTGTGTGACTGAGGTCACTGTTTATCAAAAGACTGGGTCACCTTTGGGCTGATTCGGAATGGGCCAGGATCTAGCATCTGTTCTTCACTTTTACCTCCTCTGTTTCAGGTGATCTAACAAAATTTGGCCGTGGTGATGCCTCTTCCCCCGCTCCTGCAACAACTCTGGCACAGCCTCAGCAGAGCCAGACCCAGACTCACCACACCACGCAGCAGACGTTCCTGAACCCGGCGCTGCCTCCTGGCTACAGTTACACCAGTCTGCCATACTACACAGGGGTACCAGGGCTCCCCAGCACCTTCCAGTATGGGCCCGCCGTGTTCCCTGTGAGTTTCCCGGAGACGAGGCGTGGGATTGGGACAGAAGGGTGGAACAGCAAAGCCTCTTCTTACTCTGTTCTCTCTGTTCTGTAGGTTGCTCCTACCTCTTCCAAACAGCATGGTGTGAATGTCAGCGTCAATGCATCAGCAACCCCTTTCCAGCAGCCCAGTGGCTATGGTTCTCACGGGTACAGCACTGGTAAGAGACCCACAGGAGCACCTTCCACAGCAACAGGGCTTGTTCCCAGTCTTACTGGCTGTGATAGGGACTGCTGTCTTAAGCAGTAATAGAGAAAAATGCAAAGGGTGCCTCTCCCAAGTAGTTTGATTATCCTTAGAAAGGCCCAAGATTGTTCTGCATCCAGGTCTGGAGCAGGCTTGGGAGTTATAAATCATTTCATACCCTCCTCTGTGCCCTGCAGACAGTTGTCTGGGCCCTTGGGCCACTATCAGAAGCTTAAACTCCTGAATTGTTAGGTTTGTTGTTTTTTTCGCTGCCTAGATGTGATTAAAAGAACAGCAATTGTTCTGGGTTTGAACTTGTATTCAAATTTGAACTTGTGTTCAATTTGAACCAGTGTTTGGCAGACACTTTTTAGGGAAGTGTCTTTGATTCAAAGATGTGGGAAGGTCGTGAACCTGCCACCTGTCTTGGTATGTGTCTGGCTGACTTACACAGGGCTGCATTTGGCTCCCCTTTCTAGTCTTTTAAATTTCATTTTTCACTTTTTTTTTCACTGCATTAGGGCCCTTCAAGATAATACTTTCTCTTTGCGAAGATATTTCAGCTTTGTATCAGGTCACCTGGTGCTGAGTCCCTCAAACTGCTTTCATTTCAGCGCTTTTTCCAGGCATTAAATGATGGCTGAGGTGTCCTCTGGGCCACTGTCTTTTATGGATGTCCTGGATTGATGCTAAATTGTATCCCCATTCATCTGTTTAGCTCAGAAATAAGTGTTGTACCTTTAAAACTGGATCTGAGAGGGAAGGAGACGTGGTGGAATGTCTGAGGTGGTTGTTTTCTAAACATAAAGATAAGAGTTTTCAGCTTTCCTTCACACAGCCTGTGTTACCTGCAGTGTGTGGCCAGCACAAGAGAGCTCTCCTTTGCTTTTTGTTAATTTTTTGGCTAGCTGAGGCAGAGAAGTTCAATTCGTTTTCTAGAGGGACTCCACCCAGAGGTTTTTTCCCAAATTTGCCCTAAACCAGGACAATGGACAGCCAACATCCCATGGGACTTGTGTTGTCAGTCACTGCACCACCATACCAGCCCACAGCTTAGTTGCCTTTACATGCAATTGCCTGTTTTACACCTGAGGAGCTTCTGGCTGTTCTTGCTGCTGTGCCACATGCTGTGGATTTGTTTTCCCTGTCTGTCCATTGAGTTTTCCAGCTCTCCTTAGACCTGCTGTTTTCCATGTGTTTCTCTGGGTGGCAGCCAACTCTTCATCTGGTTTATGGAGGCATTTTGTAACACTGTGTGTCCAGACCAAAATAACTTACACTCATATGGCTGCTTTGCATGTGGTCATGCCAAGGCCAGTCTGTCTGCAGATCTTCCCTGACTACTGGAACTCTCCACCAGGTGCTGTTGGTGTTGGCAGCAAGCAGCTCCTGCTGACCCACTGGCTGCTGCCTAACGCCCTCTCTCTTCTCCCCAGGTGTATCTGTGACATCCAGTAATACAGGCGTGCCAGACATCTCGGGGTCTGTCTACTCCAAAACTCAGGTTAGTGTCTGAGTGCTTCCTGCAGTGCTGGGGAGGAGAAGCTAAGCTCTGAGACAGCCTCCCTGGGCAATGTGGTCTCTTTCTCTTGGATCAGTCAGCCAGGGAGAAGGGAAATGCTTGACCTTTCCCAACTTAGAGCAGTTCCCAGCCCAGAACGAGCCATAGGAAGAGACTCTATCCGCTCTCTGTACCACATGCTGACTCTGGGCCTGTGATGTGTAGAGATGGGGAGGGGCACACTGCCAGCCAGGCTCCCAGCCCTTATTCTGCCATTGGCATCTCCTCCTTAGCAATCCTTCGAGAAGCAGGGATTTCACACTGGAACCCCAGCAGCCTCCTTCAACCTGCCTTCGGCGCTGGGCAGCGGCGGCCCCATCAACCCTGCAACAGCAGCTGCATACCCCCCCACCCCTTTCATGCACATCCTGACCCCGCATCAGCAGCCTCACTCGCAGATCCTCCACCACCACCTGCAGCAGGATGGGCAGGTAAGCAATGCCTCTGGCACCTCAGCCCCTTGCTGGGGTAGGGCACTTGCTCCCCCTTTACTTCCCTGGTCCCTCTCTCCCTCCCTGCCTCCCTACCCTCATGCTCTGCAGCAGACACATGCAGTGACATGCACATGCTCACACCTGCACATACACACAGGGCCATAAGAGGATGAGGTGAGAAGGAAGGCCTGGGGTGTGCTCTGCCAGGGTGGGTACTTAGCACAACCCCCCTGCTGCTGGGCTGCACCAGATGTGGCCAGGTAGTGCCCCTTCATGCAGACACATCTGGGGTAGCCTGACCTCCCCCGTCCTCAGAGGGGCAGCTCTGCAGGCCAGCACCAAAGGGGTTACTCGCCATAGCCACAACCCTGCAGGAGCTTTCAGGTTTAACCATGGATTTCTACTGTCATAGTTTGTCCCTTTATTTTACATATCCTGGTACTCCAACAGCTTCCATATTTGCAGATGATACTGTGCTGCCAACGCCAGCAGGAAGATCAGGTAATGAACTCTCTGAAAATGCATTGCACTTGCCCTGGGCTCTGCCCCTGCCCCTAAGGCTCCCCAGGATCACGTAGCCCCTTCCTTCTACCCCATGGCCTCGTGAGGTGAGGAGGCCCTCAGTCAGTATGTGCACACACACACACCCACACCCACACACACACACACCTGCGCGCAGACACAACCCACACTGGACCCTCCCCATCTCCCCTCTCCCTGCTGCTCAGCAGCCAGCACAGGCTGCCTGAGGCCCTGTGTGCTGCTGACCAGGAGCAAGGTGGGGGAGCCAAGGGAGGGTGCTGGGGCATGGACGGTGCAGCTGCAAGGTGCTGGAGGCAGCCCCTGTGCTAGTGCCAGGGAGCTCAGCTGGGCCGAGGCGGATCGGCGGCTGCCAGGGAGCTGTTGCCCAGAGCACCTGGCCAGGGCTGTCTTCTGGGGCCGAGGCATGCCAGCATTGCCCTGTGGAGTAGGCTGGGGGTGGTCACCCTGCACTCACCACCCGCTTCTCCTTCTGCCTTTTCCTGCAGAGTGGCTCCGGGCAGCGCAGCCAAGGCAGCTCCATCCCCCAGAAATCCCAGGCCAACAAGTCTGCCTACAACAGCTACAGCTGGGGCGCCAACTGAGGCCGGGCCCCCTTGCCACCACTTGCTTCCAGAGAGAATCCCAGTGACCCCAATGATGAGGAAGGATCCCAGGGAAGAGAGAACCCTGCGGTGGGGAGTGCCTGGGCCTCCATCCCCAGCAGGGCCCGCAGAGCAGGCCGCAGGCACCTCTGCGATGTCTGTCTTCAGCCACTTTCCTGTTGTATGTAATATAGAATTTGTATTTTTTTTTCTTTTTTTTCCATTTTTTTTTTCTCTCTCTCCGCATTCAGATCTGAACTGTTTGCCGTAGGGGCCTTTTTTGGTTTTTACTCCTTTCTATCCCCTCTCCCCTCCAGCTGCCCCTGACTCTCTCAGATCCAAAGGAGTGGAAGCTGCAAGTCGCCTACAGCAAACCCCCTTATTATTAGAATTAAGACCAGTAATTGATATGAGCAGCATTGTAAGATTAATTAGTTGAAGTGTTTCTTTTGTACCGTGTTCTAAATTTAATGGATAAATGTGTCTTGTATATAAAAACAAAAACCCCATGCTGTCCTCTAGTTCTCTCATTTCTTCCCCCACCCCACCGAGGGGTCCCCCTGGTATTTTATGTTCTCCATCTGCGTCCCTCCATCCTCACGGGCCCAGAGTGCAGGTCTTGCCCTGCTTGCACGCTGTAAGTATCTTCTGCTTTTGGGTTGGGGATTTTTTATTTTCTTTTTGTTTTTTTCCTTTTTTTTTTGTTTTGTTTTGGTTTGGTTTGTGGGGTTTTTGTTTGTTTTTTTTCTATGCAGTCCAGATCTTGTATTTTTCAGTTCCACCTAATCCCTTCAGCTGCAGCCCTGAATGGGGATTTACTGAAGAGAATAAAGATCACAAAGTGATGTGTGTATTTTTTCCACCTTCTCAGCCTCGTTCCCTATTTTTGGTGCAGGGGGTGGGTGGCCCTGGGCAGTGGGGGCAGCGCTTCCCCAACCCCTCCCCAGCTTCTTGCTAGTATTTTTGTCCCCTTCTTTTGTGGATTTTTCCTTTTCCCAGCTGCAGCATGGGGCAGCAGGATGCCAGCACAGGGGTAATGCCACTGTGTTCTACCCTTCCCTTCTCTGAGACCCTCACCGTTCATTTCTGCCTCCTCCTGTGCTCTGCCTTGTGCTCTGGTGCTGTTCGTCCTCCTTTTGGAGGTTGAGCGGTGCTGTCCCCAGCCCCCTCCTCCCCAGCCATCGGGACAGGTGCGGGAGCGGTCACAGGTGCGGGGGAGGGCAGCGAGAAGCAGCGCCTGTTGCTGCTGAGCTGCCCTCGACCCCGCGCTGCCCTTTGCTGCAAGGTAAGGGGCTGGGGAGGTTCCTGCCGCGGTCGGCAGCGAGGTTGGAGCCCTCCTGTGCTGTGTGGGCCTGGTGGGGGAGCGGCAGGGCTGACGCGGCTCATGGAGCTCAGCCGCGGCCGCAGAGAAGCTGTAGGAACACAGGTGTCGAATGGAGCGCGGTATCCCGCCTGCTTGCCCCGCCGCTTGCGGCAGCATCCGCCCCCACGGCGGGAGCCCGGGACGCGCTCCCCGGGGTAGCTCGTGCGGCTGGACAAGGGGCCTGGGGCGGTCACTCGGACACGGCTCCGGCCCTCGCGGGGCCCCGACGGCGCCCGCGGAGGACACGGGACGGGCCCGCTGTCGCGACGCCTCGCGACACCCAGCGGTGCTTTACGGCCGCGGCACTTGGCGGCAGCGGGGCCCGGAGGGGCCCGGAGCGAGATGAGCTTCTACGACTTTTTTCGCGGCTTCTTCGGGTTCCCGGGACCGTGCAGGTAAACCGGGACCCCGCCTGTCCCCTGGGTCCCCCCGGCCCCGCCTGCACAAACCCTGTCTCCCTCTCAAACCCCGCTTGTCCCTCCGGGCCCGATCCTCCCCCGGTTGCACCGGCCTGTCCGGCTGTCTCACTGCCGCGGCCCTGCAGACCCCGGGACCCGCTGTTCGGCGGCGCGGCATGGGACGAGGAGGAGGATAGCGACCCGTCCGTGTCGCAGCCCCCCAAGGACTTCGGATTCAGCTCTGGCTCGTCCCGAGGCGCCTTCGAGGAGCTATTCCGGGACATGGGCGAGCTCCTGGGCGCCTTGGGGGGGTTCTGGGCCGAGCCCCAGCAGCCTTTCGGTGGGTACGGGAAGGGCTGAGCGAGATTTTTGGGGTCGCTCAGAGCCCCTCGACCTGACCGACGCCCTTCTGCTGCCCAGAGCCCGCGCTGCCAGACCCTGGTGAAGGCAGCTCAAGGCGACCGCTGCGAGACTCGATGCTGAAGCACCCGGAGAGTCCCCCTGCCAGCGCAGCCCCGGGGAGCTCCAGGGGCGCCGGCGATCTGGCCCGGCCTTGGAGACCCTTCTTAGGGGTGGGTGTGGTGTCTGGGGTCTGCCTTCTGCAGGCTCAACAGCGGTAGCCAGCTCTGTGCTGTCGCAGTGTTGCCCCAGTGTCGTGCTTTGCCTCCCGTCACTGGCTTCAGTGGTACGTGGCTTTGTCTTGCAGCTAGAAGATGCTCACCGGGCTCCTCCTGGCCTCAAGGAAGACCAAGGTGGGTGCTGTGAGCAGGGGCTGTGGGGCCTCTGCCCTCCCTGCTCCACCTGCCTGTGCTGCCACAGCCTCGGGGGCATGTCCCCATGCTGTGCTCACCATCTTACATCTCCCCCCAGACCTGGACTCCCAGGTCTCCTCCGAGGGGCTGGGGACCATCCTGAGACCCAACGAGCCTGAGTCACGCTCTTACTTCCAGAGTGTTTCTGTCACCAAAGTGACTCTCCCTGATGGGGTGAGTGTCCCTGCAGGTGCAGCAGGGCTGTGGGAGACCTGGGGACACCGTCCCCGTGGCTGGGGAGTCTCTTAGGGCTCGGCCCTCTGCACAGGCAGTAGAGGAGCGCCGCACTGTGCAGGACAGCCAGGGCCGCCGGGAGACAACAGTGACACGCCGGAAGGGGGACCAGGCCTTCATCACCACTACCAAGGAGGATGGGCAGAAGAAGGACTACCGGGAGGAGATGGTCAACATGGATGACCGTGAGTGAGGGTCTGGGGAGGATGCAAGGAGTGGACAGGGGCCCCACTGAGGGAGTTCTCCCTGCCCTCCTAGGGGAGCTGGCACAGTTCGCTGGCACGTGGCTGGAGCAAGATGAGCATCGTGCTGCCAATCTGAGAGACCCCTCATCTGCGCTGGGCAGCTTCTTCCGACGCTGGTTCTCCAGCTGGTAGCTGTGTCCTGTCCTGACTGAGCAGCCCTTATGTGTGACAGGTGCAGATTTGGGGGAACCTGGCCTTGCCGGGCCTGTCAGAGCAGGCAGTGGGCAGCAGCCTCTTCTCACCACCTTTTTTTGTTGTAGATGGGTCAGATCTTGCTGGGAAGTGGTGCCTGGGCTGGCGGCTGCCCACCTTCTGCAGCACTGCAGAGCCACAGAGACCCCTGTATGTGTGTACAGAGCAATAAAGTCTATTTATGCTAAACAGTGACCTTCCATGCTCCTTTAGACTGGAATCTCATGCGTTTGGAGGCAGATTCCCCCATCCACCAGGATGATGCTGGGGTCTGCCTCAGGGTGTGGGTGGTTGCTGGGCTCCTGTGCCTGCTCTCCTCCCTCTCCCATTTCCCTGCCTGATCCTGTGCTAATGTCTCCCCTGGGCCACTCTTGAGAGCCTGGCCCAGCCCAGAGGCCTTTCCAGGGCCTCTTTATTAGTGTTGACTGCAGCTGTGGCTTGGGCAGGGATGGGGCAGGGATAAAGGAGATTCCTGGCCAGGAAATACGTGTGCCTGCTCACTTGAGTGATCTCAACAGCCACTTGGGGATCAGGGTGCTCCCATCCAGCCTGGTCCTTCTGGGGTGCAGCATTGTCACAAGGTGTCCCCAGCCCCACGCAGGACTCTGGTCCCTGCCCTTGGTGCAGACATGATTGGTTTAAAGTCTGCACATGATCACCCACCTGGCTCTGGGGCTCATAAAACGTCCTGCGAGTGAGACTTCAACATCTATGCCACTGTCACTGCTGCCACTGCTGTCACTGCTGCCTCTGCCTGGTCAGCACAATGGGCACCACTTCTTTCTTGACAAGGACCCGGGGTCTGCTCCGCGTCCGGAATCAGCTGGTGCGGGAATGCCTGGCTGAGCTGCTGGCCACCTTCGTGCTCATAGTAAGCAGGGCACACAGGTGG
>VZTB01003773.1:0-28852 GCA_013397245.1 Thryothorus ludovicianus
AGTGAACTTCATTTTTCACACTGAGAAAGCCTTTTTTTACTGCCACACTTTGGTTCTGTCCCCTGCAGGGTAGGTCCCCTCATTCCAGGACTCCTTTGCTTTGCACCCCCCCCCATCTCAGTGTCATGTAGGCACAAAGTGGAGATTTCATAGTCATGAGCAATATGATGCTCTGGCTTCCCATTTTTCCATAAATTGTGCTATTTTTTCCCACTTGGCAAACAGATGTGAAACCCCACTGGTCTCGGCTGGCAGCTGCTTTGCACTTTTTTTAGAAATAACAAAAATTGCAGACATTGGGGACATATATGTAAGCATGGAAAGTGCCTTCAGGAGTATTGAGATCTTACCTGTGGGCTGGTCAGCTTCAAACCTGTTTTAATTAATTTTTTGGCAGATGGGTAAATTAATTCATGGCTGGTCATAGTAAAGGTGCATGCATCCTCCAGCCTCATTGCTTTTATCTCAAATACCTAACAAAACATTCACCTATTTTTGCTTAAATACCGGATGTTTAAGTAATGCTGTAGAGTAGTAGAAGGAACCTGGTGTGAAGGAACAGGCTGCATTTTAGACACAAAAATCAATTTGTTTGGGGCCTTGAAGGAAAGATAATCACAAAAATAATTTTAGAGACAGAAGGTGACATCCTGTTAGTTGCAATAAAACTTGTGACTAAACCAGAGTTGCAGAAGCTGAGAAGCCAGAGATCCTCTGTACAGGCCAGGAAGGTGAAGGTGCTGCAAGGGAAGAAGGGCAGAGGCAAAAGTTACCTGGGCTCAGTGGCACTGGTTGTGGAGCTGATGCTGAGTACCAAATTCCCAGAGGATGCCCTCAGTGGTGTCCGTACCACTGCCATCGGTGCAGAGGAAGGTGGAGGAAGCCTGGATTGGGAGAGAGGAGGCAGAAGTCATGATCCTGATCCTTGTGATCCTGATCCTGTGTGTCATGGGCACAAAGTACAGCCCAGCACTGCTGGACATTGCAGTGACAGCACACAAAGCAGCTCCTTTTGCCTTTTCCTCTCTGTGGCAGAACAACCTCTGCTTTGTGTCAGGGCCTGCCCCATCCCAGGTACATACTTACTTTAACCCTGTGGAGCAGTTGTCTCAGCCCTGTCCTTTGTGTCTGGGGAATTGCAGGTGTGTGCCTGTAGGAGACTGACTGCAGGAGCCGTGGCATGCTCAGGAGAGCAGGACTGTCCCTGTGTCACTTCTTGCTGGAGAGGAACAGCGGCGCTGGACGTAGCTCCTGCTCCAGAGAGGTATGGAATGCCCAGTGGGGCTGTTCCTGGCTGGCAGCCTGCCCAGGGCAGCAAGAGCAGACAGAGCATGTCAGGAAAAGCCACTCTGGTGCAACTTCCTCTGTACCTGCTCATTTCCAGGGAGTGTGTTTAAAGGATCCTCATAACTAAGGGGATATCCTTTGTAGAGGAGAAAGCTCCTTGTTTGTGGGGTTGCTTCATCTGATGGTGTCTATTAGAGCCTCTTGGCTGGCAAAGTACTTGGAAAATATCAGCATCCCACTGAGAGACCCCAACATGCAGAGTAAGGCAGTCACACACAGCAGAGTCAGGGGTGGAAGATCATGATGCCAAGTCTTCTGCATTGTCACTCATCTCTCTGAGTGGCTGCCAGGCAAACTGCACCTTCTGTCTGGGGACCAGAGCAGGCTGAAACAGATTTGAGGGCTGCATGGTCCTGAGCCTGTGTTGCTCTCCATGGTAGCATGACACACGGGCTGGGGATAGGATGGGATGGAGGAGATATCAGGAAAAAAAGTATTTGTTATTTCTGTTCCTGAAGCAGACAAGGCCATTCCTCAGAACTGGGAATTTCAAGGCTTAAGGCACATTCTTCCCATTGATCCCTATTGATCCCCATCACACTTGGTCGTCTGTCAAATTCTCTGACCTGTGGCCTGCAGCAGCCCCACCTTGCAAGAACAGCACTGCAGTAGTTAATATTTTACCTCCAACTATCTTTTACTTCTCAAGCTATAAATCCTTCTGCTCCCACCCACATCAGCTCAGGTGCTGGGTCTTGTGACTGTAACAGCCATGAGCTTGTGCAGAAAGAGCAAAGCTGAGCTGAGGAAGAAGAGAAAAGGGAGGCTGCCCTGGGAGCCAGTGACTTGTGCTTGTCTTTGGCTGCCTGCCTGGCAGGGTGGAGCAGAGTCCACCTGGTGCCCTCTGAAACACAGGGCTCCTCAGCAGGGTGTTTGCAAAGATCTCCAGTAAGGGCTGAAGTTGTATAAAAATCCAAGAACCTCAGCAGAAAATATCCTTGGGGCACTGCCCAAATTCTGGTGCAGTGCTGTGGGAACAGCAGAGTGAGCAGGTAAGTCCTGCTGCAGCTGAGTGTTGGGAGGAGGCTGACCTGGTATCCCCCCCCAGCCCTGGCACGGCAGAGCACAGATCCCTGCAATCCCCATTCTGCATCTCAGCTCAGCTGCTTTCACATGCCTTCCTTGTTCCAATTCAGATGTATTTTATTTGCTGTGGTGACAATTGTTTTCTTGACTCATTGCTTCAGGGCTGCCCTCCTCGTGCCCCCGTGCTGGCTCTTTCTGGTGCACTGAGCATCATTTCTCTCCAGTTTCCAGCCCCTTCCCTGTCTGGGTACCTTTTCCCTGCACTGCTGAGTTATTAAATTCTGTCTCTGCCACTTCTCATCATCCTTGTGATGAATTCCCCATAAAGCACATCTAACTTTCTCCCACTGTGCTTATCCAGCTGGAAGGAGGGCTTTGCTTTCAGTGTTTCCTACTTTCTTTCCACTCCCCTGAGCCATGATGTACATGGAAATTACAAACCAGTCACGGCAGGGTACCTCAGTGTCTCTGTACATCACACTGACCTCTGTGCTGTGCTCTCTCTTGCTTAGTTATTGCTTGGGTTTGACATGAACTATAAATGGAAAACTCTGCACATTTTATAGGATCTACAGCAAACCCCCTCACCAAGCACTTCCTCAGGACAGAAGAGTATCTTCTGCTACTTCATAGAGCAGCATGGAGTAGAATAGTTTGTTCTTCTAGGAAAAGGGGGTATTTCATGGCTTGTAGAGTAAGGAGGTCCTTCCCATGAAGATGGAGAGGTTATGGAAGGTAAAAGCCTCAGGTCTGGGGTCTTTGACCTGGCTGTTACAGCCATGCTGAGCATGACCCCATGACTGATCTCAACAGGCTGTGAGGTTTAAGGCATTGCCACCTCCCCGGTGAGTGTACAAAAGCTTCTCTTGTTCATCTATTTTCCCAATTCTTGTTGAAACTTGTAAGTGAAAGCAGAAACCACTGCAACAGCATTACTGTTCTAAGGTCAGTCAGGAGCAGCCCATGAAGCAATACTAGGGCACACCTTCTGTTGGGAAAAGCTTCCCTAGGGAGGCCACAGCCCTTTGTGGCCTCATTTAAAAGCTTCAAACTCACTTTCTTTCTCACTCTTTGCAGGCAAAAATGTCAAGGCAAGTGCAAGCTCGGAGGCTGGAGGGAATAGATAAAAATATCTGGTGAGTTAAAAGAATATCTGGTTTACCCAGGTGTGGTAGCTGTGGTTTTAAGCATCCTAAAAGTAGACTGAAACCACAATAGCCACACAACACAGAGCAGAAGTTTCTCTCAACTGCTTTGCTTGTGTTCAGGAAATACATCAGAGCAAGTTTGTCCCAGAAGACTTTACCATGAGTCAGTTCTGTACCTGCAGCTCTCAGTTTATGATGTCTGGGGTCTCTTGCACCACTGGGCAGGCAGAAGCCTCACTCTCCCTCTGACCCATCCACCCAAATGATCCCAGTGGCACCCAAATCTGAGCCAAGTGTTTGCTGCACGCTGGCTGCAGCCTGGCACCTGCTCCAAGCTCACCTTGGGGCACTGCAAGCTGAGAGGCAGGTGAAGGGCTGCTGCAAATGTCATTCCCATCCTGCCAGGCACAGTGTGGCATTGGGAAAGTTGCATTTTGGAAGAAGAGCTTTAAATGGTCTTTCCCCAAGGCCCTGCTGTGCCTGGGTTCAAGGTACAAACTGCCAGTGAGCTGGCTCTTGTTTGGTTTGAGATGAGCAGCAAGTTCAGCCCACCTTGCCCTCTGCAGAAGCCTTCACAGTGTCTAGTTGTTAAATTTTGCAGAGCTGGTATGAGCTTGAAAACCTCCAAGCCTCCTCCTGCTCAGTCCAGCGTGATCAGAAACACCACAGGCTTTCAGCTGTGACCACACACTGACCACAGGAGCTGTTTCCTGTGAGAATAAATTAAAACCATTCCTCCAGTGCAATAGTTCATCGTCCTGGGTTTAATTACACCAGGTCTGAAATGACCTGTGCTTGGTCCTGCCTGCCTGTGAGCAGCAGGATGGCCCTGCAGGAGGGACACCAGCCCCACTCCCTTCCAAAGGGACGCTGTGAGCAGACCCAGTGCCAGCACACTGCTCAGACCCTCTGAAAGTGCTTTTGTTTCCCTTCTCTCTAGGGTGGAGTTTGTAAAACTGGCTACTACCTACTCCAAGGTGAACCTGGGCCAGGGCTTCCCCGACTTCCCTGCACCAGAGTTTCTGACAGAGGCATTCAGGAGAGCCCTCGGCGGGGGGAGCCACATGCTGCACCAGTACACCCGTGCCTTTGTGCGTGGACAGATCCTCCCCAGCACGACCCCCTCACTCCCCGTCAGCCCTGGCTGCTTCAGAGCTCATCAGGCAGCAATAAACAGGAAAAAACATGAGGCAAAACACACATCCAGCCTCAACCCATGCCCACTGTTCCCAGTAACTCCCTGCTTTACTGGGATGTTTGAAGTAGCTGGGCTGGAAGATCTCACAGGGCTCTTGGCTTCCCAGTCCCCTTCCAAGATTTGATCCTGGGTGTAGGAGTCTTCTGCAACCCAATTCCCACCCTCCTCTCACTCCACAGGGCCACCCACCTCTGGTGAAGGTCCTAGCCCAGTTTTTTGAGAAGCTGCTTGGACGAGACCTGGATCCTATGACCAATGTGATGGTGACTGTGGGGGCATACCAGGCCCTGTTCTGCTGCTTCCAGGCTTTGGTGGATGAAGGTGATGAGGTAACCCAAGATTAAGACTTGTGGCCCTGGCAGCCTTCCCCCAGGGGACCTGCAGGCTGGTTTTCATTGTTCTTTTCCAAAGCAAAACCAGTTTTATCCCCATTCTGCAGTTCTTGAGCTTCCAAAGGAAGAAATTATCTTCTGCAGGGCACTGTCTCATTTCTGCATAAAGCAAAAAAACTCTTTTTGTCCTGAATGGGGGTATCCTTCCTGACACTCCCACAGGCAATGCAGGTTCTCCACTACAGTAATTGGGATTTAAAATGTCCTGTCCCTCCCACTGCTCTCTGCACTTCTCAGGGATGGTCTGAGCAGGACCAGGAGGATGCTGACATGTCCCTTTCTTCCAGGTGATAATCATTGAACCCTTCTTTGACTGCTATGAGCCAATGGTGAAAATGGCTGGTGGGACACCTGTGTTTGTCCCTCTGAGACCGGTGAGTGGGTGGAGAAGGGAAGAGTCACAGCAGTGAGCAAAGAGGTGAGTGCTAAACAAAGTGCAGAGGTAGCAAAGCAAACCAAGATTCCCATGTTCTCTCTAGAATCCTCCAAAAGATGGAAAACGGATGTCTAGTGCAGACTGGCAGCTGGACCCAGCTGAACTGGCTTCTAAATTCAGTGAACGGACAAAAGCCATTGTCCTCAACTCACCCAACAACCCTCTGGGCAAGGTAACACTGCTGGCCACGCCGGGCCCTGGAAGCTGCTGGGGTACTGCAGCCACATTTGCAGCAGTGACTCAGCCTGCCTTGCACACAAGGGAAGTGGGTGTTGTGGGGGCACCACATGCTGTGCTCAGTCTCCTGGTGTTTTTTAAGCCTCATCTTTTGTGCCAGCAGTGCTTTTGCCCTGTTAGGCCGGTGCAGCCAGCTCCTGCCCCCCCTTGGCATGGGAGATGGTGCCAGGAGGATACACACAACCTTCAGGGACAGGCAGGGGCTCAGCAATGCTGCTGCTGTGTCTGCTGCAGGTGTTCAGCCGCGGGGAGCTGGGGCTGATTGCAGAGCTGTGTGTGAAGCACGACGTGCTGTGCATCAGTGACGAGGTGTACGAGTGGCTGGTCTACGACGGGAGGCAGCACATCCGCATCGGTACGGGCGGGGCCAGGGGCTCCCGGGGCAGGCAGTGGGGACTGCACGGCCCCCCTGGCAGTCCCGGGAGCTGCCGGCATGCACGGCTGTGCTAGGCATGAATCCCCCACTAGAGGTATTTTGCTGCACTTCGATCTCAGTCTCCAAAGCAGGTCCTAAACAGAAGCTCTGACTTCAGAGCCAGTCAGAGGGAAGATTTAGAACAAAAGCCCTTTGGCTCCAGTGAAACTGATTTTTCATCCCATGCTTTGTAAAGCCACAGTTTTCTGAGTGAATCTAGTTTCAGGAAATCCATTTCAACACGATTTCAGCCTGTCCTTCCAGCTGGAGTAACATGCCATCACCTTGATGCAGGGTGATGGTGCTTGGCATCTCTGAGAGCCCCTGGGGCTGGGTACATGCCTGTGAAAATGCTTAATTAAAAGGAGATGCTCTTGAGAAACCTGGCTGCCTGCTTGGGATGTGCTCTGAGGCTCATCCAGGTGAAAGATGTGCTGTGAACACAAAAGGTCTCTGTGGATTATGGTGGGCAGAGAGCTCCCACGTGCAGCCCAGAAAGGAGCATGCTGAGCTCTGCCTTTGGGGTTTCTCTCCTTCCATTGCCAGCCAGCTTGCAAGGGATGTGGGACCGCACAGTGACCATCGGGAGTGCTGGGAAGACCTTCAGTGTCACTGGATGGAAGGTGAATATCCCATGTGGCACCTCGTTGTGTCCCCTCCCTGTCCCTTTCCCACAGCACAGCACTGGGAACACGGCGGCCACGCTCAGCTTTGAGCCTCAGGGTCTGAAAGTACCAGAGGTGCTTTAGGAAAGTTCTGTCTAGAAAATCCAGTGAAGCCAGCACAGGCAAAGAAAGGGGAGCCTGAGCAGGTACCCAGAGACTGATTCTCCTCCTCCTCCTCCTCTCCTGGCTGCAGGTGGGCTGGGTTGTGGGACCCGACAGGCTGCTGCAGCACCTCCGTACTGTGCACCAGAACTCAGTGTACCACTGTGCCACAATTGCCCAGGTAAGGCAGCTCCCTGAAACCCCTCAGAGCAAGGCTGAGATGGTCCTCCTGCCTACAGCTGACCTCAAGGGCACACACAAGTGATTTTTGGTGCCCTGGAGAGGCTCCTTTCTCTCTCCCTACAGTTGTTCCATGTCTGGGAGAAAGGGGAGAGTCCAGGCTGCCTGGGGTATATTCCCTGTGTTGCATTGACTCATCTAAAGGGCAGTTCAGAGGGGCTGGAGGCAGAGAGCTTCCTAATCACCTGTGAATTGCAGGAACTCAGCTCCCAAGAAAGCCCTGACCATCTTCCCACTGGGCACTGGCTCCTCTCTCCTTACAGGAGGCCGTGGCTCAGGGTTTCCAGAGGGAGCTCATGCTGTATGGAAAACCAGAGAGCTACTTTGTCCAGCTGCCCAAGGAGCTGCAGCAAAAGAGAGACTGGCTGGTCCAGAGCCTGGATGGTGTGGGGATGAAACCCATCATCCCTGAGGGCACCTACTTCCTGGTGGCAGACATCTCCCCGTTCAGTGAGTCACCTGCAGTCCTGCCCAGGTGGGCTGGGTGTGGAGGGTGGTGCTGCTGGCAGGGACAGGAACCTGCATAAACCATCATCAAAGCAGGGACTGCATGTGCCACATCCAAGCTGCCAGGATGTGGGCTTGGGGCTCTGCTGAGGCACCTGGCAGCTGCCCCAGCCTCTGTCCTGCTGTGCTTCTCCTGCAGAATCTGATGTCCCCGATGTCCCCAACTCAGATGAGCCCTATGACTACAGATTTGCAAAGTGGATGGTCAAGAACAAGGTAACTGGGTCTGGCCCTTCCTGCTGCCTTTGCCTTTGGTGGGTTTGTGCCCACTGTGCTGGCTGTGCCCACCCAAGCTCCTGGCTGGGGGGCCTGGAGTTCCCCACACTGGGGCACAGCAGGCAGAGCAGGATCCTCAGCTCCTCGTGCTTCCTCTCCCCAGGGGCTTGCTGCCATCCCACTCTCTGCTTTCTACAGCGAGGCCCACAAGAACAACTACACCAATTTCATCCGGTTCTGCTTTGCTAAGGTGAGATCTGTGACAGCACTAAGGAAGGCAAGGGTGGGAGTAATAATCAGGGCTGGTTTGATGAGAGAAATGCCAAGAAGAAATGCAGGGTGCCTTGGGCATTGGAGCCCCACCATGGCATCCCAGCTGGAGCAACCTCTCCTGCAGACACAAGAGCTAAGCTGAGGGCAGCAGATGTGCCAGGGCCACCCTAACCTTTGTCTCATCAGCATCCTACATTGCCAAGGAAGGGACTCTCTAGGTGCCCCTTTAGCTGCCCAGTGGCTGTACCTGTCTCATACTGAACCTGCAATGCTCCATAATGAGAACGGGATTTTTGTGTCAACAATGGCTGCAGCGAGGGGAGAATAGGATTTGGCTGGGAGCCACTGACCAAACCTGTGGTATTTTTTTAGGAGGAAGCTACACTGAAGGCAGCAAATGACATATTGCAAAAATGGAAACAGGAGAAAGCCAGCTCCTGAATACACTGAGAGAGAACCAGGCTGTCCTTGGTCCTCATCTGCCCCAGCTGCTCTTCTTCACTTGTCTACAAACTTTGATACATTCTAGCTTCAGTGCTTTCAACATTTTCTGTAATGGTTAAGTTTTTCCAGGCCCAGGGCCTTGGGGACATTTTCAGTCACTGTGAAATGATTTCAAGAAGTGAGACTTCATGTGCACTGACAGTATTTGACATTTCTTACATGTAAAAACTTTGCTAATGAGTTCTGGGATGCATCCAGCAACACACAAGGTGAGGATGGCTCCTGGAGTCTGTCTCACCTCCAAATTCTGAAAAGGTGTTTCAGGACCTACCTTTAAGACTGTGCTGGAGGATTACTGTGGCTTTTCTTGCTCCATATCCCCACTCAGGGCAGCATTTCCAATGGCACTCACGTTCCCACAGGGCTAGACAATATCGTGCGCCATCAGTAAGGTGACTCCCATGATCCTGACAATTACAAACGCAGTGAAATGACATTTCCCATCACTAACTATTTTCTCACTGTTTTTTTCTGTGCATCTCTGAGGAAGATGACCACACAATTGGTTTCCCCCCAGGAAACAGGCTTTCACCAGTAGCCTGGCTATTGTCAAACCTTCCAAATTACTCCTGGCACTTTCTTAGGGCTTAACAGATCATCTAGGCTGCAGAGCAAAACCTTATCTGGCCTTTGACAAGTGCACACAGTGGCAGGGGAGGATGGGCACCGTGGCCGTGGCTGCTTTTACTGCTGGTGGCCACCAGAACCTCCCACCCAGTGAGCTGGTGGGGTAACATGAGCAATTCTGGAGAGGTAATTCTTGCATCAGTGTCAATTTTAGCCTGGATAAGAGTGTAAAACATCATCAGCCATGTGGGAGTTGTGTGCAACAGACTGTGCGATGAGTGTTTGTAGCAGTTAAATTATTAAAGTGGAATTACTGCAATCATGGAAGAGTAAATGTCTCTGTAATGACTGCAGGACTGATGGAGCTCTCCTTGAGCGCTGCTTTATCTGTGCTGGGTCCTGTGGTGGTGGCTGCACATCGCACTCAGGCTGGTGGGGAGAGCTCGGTGGATTTTCCACATCGGGCTGCAGGAGGTGACACCAATCCCGCTGGAGGCAGAGCTGCAGAGCCAGCAGGAGGGAGGGAAGGAGGCAGAGCCACCTGCCTGTCCTGGTGACCCTTCTCACCTGCTCAGCCTGGGTGGGCGAGGCTGCTGCTGAAAGCCCTTTCTCACCATGAACGTGCCAAACACGGGGAGAGTCACAGCCGCGGCAACGGAGAAAGAACCGCGCAATTAGATCGTTAACGTGAAGAATAATTACAACACCCCCACCCGCATGAGCTCTTCTCTAGGCCATGACACAACCTGCAAAGGGCAGGGTGCATCTACACATCGTCCAGACCGCAGGCAGCGCTTGTGCAAAGATGCGAGTACCCAGATTTGACACAGAGACACACACGGGAGCTGTGATGTCCCTCACGCCGCGGCTCCTCCCGCCATCGCTCCCGAACCGCCTCAGCTCCGCTGCCGCGCGGGCCGCTTAAATATCGCTCACGTGACATCGGGCTCCTCCCCTCGTTGGCGGGGCCGGTATCCGCCGGCCAATCAGCGGCGCGGGGGGCGGCCGGCAGCGCGGGAAGATGGCGGGCGCGGAGAGCGGCGTGGGGAAGCGGCCCCGGGCAGCGCAGGTGGGCGGGGGGCTCGGGGCAGCCCGGGCCGTGCCCCCGGGCCGGCTCTGAGGGGAGCCCGGCGGTAACGCGTGCTGTCCCCCGTAGGTTGAGGACAGGAAGGTGGACTGGCGGCGCTGGAAGTCGGAGAGTAAGGCAGGCCGGGCACACATGGGGGCTGCTGGGGTCGCTCGGAGCGGTCAGGGCGCGGTGTTTAACGCCAGGCGCTGCTCTCCGTCCCAGGGAAAGCAGAGAAGAAGAAATGGAAGGAAATGAAGCTGCTGAAGAAACTGGAGAAACAGCGGATGCGAGAGCAGGCAGAACAACAAGCCCAGACGCAGGAGGAACAGAAGGAAGGCAAAGGTGATGGCGCTGTGACCCGGTGGGGAGACCTGGGTGAAAAGTGGTAGAAAACCTGGCTGTTAAAAGGCAGTCAAAGTTACCTGTCGATAGGGAAGGTGTTACTTCATAGATGCGATGTGGATTAAGTCGACGTGCCCAAACAGGCACGAACACCGTGCAGCAAGCACTGCACTAGATACCTTTCTTAAGAGAAAACCTGTGGTTAAATGTAAGAAAGAGGAGTTGCTTTCCCCTCCCACAAGCGCAGCTGATGTGCAGCAGTAAAAGCTCAGCCCTGTTCCCCAGGCCGACAGCACACGCTGAGCGTGGCCCTGCCCGGCTCCATCCTCAACAACGCGCAGTCCCCCGAGCTGCGCACGTACCTGGCGGGGCAGATCGCCCGGGCCTGCGCCGTCTTCTGCGTGGATGAGATCGTGGTGTTCGACGAGCACGGAGAGGATGTCAGGTAAGGCGAGGACTCAAGGAGAGCGTGCTTGGATTAGATTTTAGGGAGGAATTCCTCCCTGTGAGGGTGGGGAGGCCCTGGCACAGGGTGCCCAGAGAAGCCGTGGCTGCTCCATCCCTGGAAGTGTCCAAGGCCAGGTTGGACGGGGCTTGGAGCAACTTGGGATGGTGGAAGGTGTCCCTGCTCAGGGTACAAGGTGGAACAAGATGATCTTTTAAGTTCTTTTCCAACCCAGGCCATTCTGTGATTCTCTGAAGGAAGAGCCATCTTGTTCTGCACAGTATTTCCTCTCAGCTCTCTGTTCATTCCCTCTTTAATTAAGGCCAGGAAAGAACTGCATGTACCTCTCCTGAGTGTCAGGACTACAGGGACCACTATACTCCAGGGAAGAAGATGACTGAACTGCCCTGGCAGCTCAGATAATTTATCCCAATATGGGACTGATGAAGCAACAGGAGGCTGAGTTCTCCTGTACCCTTAAACCTTGCTGTGGAGGGACAGCACATGGCCTGTATCCTTACAGAAGATGCTTTGCTATCCTTCAGTTTTCCATTTGAGCCTATACCTGAGTTACCTGGCCAAGCCATGCAATCCTGGAGCATCCAGCTCAGTAGCATCCAACTGCCAAGTCACATTAATACATAAAGATCAAAAAAACAAAACTCAAAAAGATACTTTGACTTATGGAGAGAGTTCTAAGGATGATTTAACAGACTGCCTCTGGAGCAGCCCTTCTACAAGGGTTAGGGGGAGGAATGTGCTGCCATTGTCAGATTAAGAAGCAAGGCTTGGTCTACTGCAGACCTGACCAATCTCATGCAGAGTTAACAAACTGCTTGCTTTTACTTTCAGGAGCGTGGAGGGGGATTTTGAAGGAATTGGGAAGAAAGGCAAGGCTTGTGTGCAGCTGGCTCGGATCCTGCAGTACTTGGAATGCCCTCAGTAAGTTTGCTTTTCTCTGTACTCAGCGCCTTTGAGTCAGAACAGGCCTAGAATTGAGATCCAGATTCTGTAAAAACACCTTTTCACATTTCACCTTTCTCTGGTGACAGGTACTTGAGGAAATCCTTTTTTCCAAAACATGAGGATCTGCAGTTTGCAGGTAAGATGCAGTTGTCTCTCTCCTTCCTGAGCTCTGGCTCGTTGCGTGTGGGACAGCCAGGACGTTTCCCCCCTTCGGTGCTGGACCTGAGAGGGGAGGAGCAGGGAAACACCTGCACCTACAGCTGTGTTTTCCCCCCAGCACCTCTTTGCTCTGTGCTGTTCTAGGGCTGCTCAACCCCCTGGACAGCCCTCACCACATGCGTGTGGACGAGGACGTGGAGTACCGGGAGGGCGTTGTGCTGGACCGGCCAACGAAGCCAGGCAGAGGCTCTTTTGTGAACTGTGGCATGAGGAAGGTGTGTCTGTTACCCAGGATGCCAAAACAACTTCCCTTGTGTCTCTTGAAGCAGGCAGGGAGGATGCTGTTGGGTTTCTGAAGGCTGCAGTGGGCTGGCAGAGGGTTTTAAGGCTGTTGCTGTCTTGTCCCTTCTGACTTGGCAACATTTGTGGGCTCCCAAACCCTGTCAGGCCCTGAATATTCCAGCAGATCATTGCTGCAGCTGAACCTTTGAGTAGCAAAATAAGCTTCAGACTGATGAACAAGCCCCTGATCCACACACAGAGCTCCTCATTCCAGCTCCAGGCCAGAACAGACCCCCACTTCCTCAAAGGATTCCCTTCCTTCCCCACCTTCCCCAGTCCTTCCCGA
Source organism: Thryothorus ludovicianus (assembly GCA_013397245.1). Taxonomy (NCBI): domain Eukaryota; kingdom Metazoa; phylum Chordata; class Aves; order Passeriformes; family Certhiidae; genus Thryothorus; species Thryothorus ludovicianus. Next base: position 12,883 of record VZTB01003773.1, read on the forward strand.
GTGTCTGGTGCTGATGGTGACTGTCACTGCAGGAGGTGCAGATTGACAAACAGCTGAACCCTGGCCTGCGAGTCACCGTGCGCCTGCAGGAGCCCCAGAATCCAGGTAATCCATGGCTCCAGTAGCATCTGGAAACTTCAGTCCTGCACGAGCTGGTCCTTCCATATGACAGGTTTGAAGGTACCCAGGAGTTCTGCATGTTCCCTTCACTCCATACACAATAACACCCTTACCATGCCTCTCTTGATAACTGGAAAGAACTGCCAGCTCTTTGACCAGCAGTAAACTGCCCAAACTCACTCACAAGCTTTCCAGAACTCACCAAATTTCCAGAATGCTTTTTCACATTCTGGAAAAAGAAGGTGATGTTGCACACCCAGTCAGTGCCCTGTTCCAGGAGAAACTGCTGGACATGGCTGGTTAGATCTTACCAGTTGAGAGGGGCTGTTAAACCTCTTTGTTTTCTTCCAGAAGCCAAAGTGCGGAAAGGCACCGTGGTGTCCTCGCAGCACCCCCGGGAAGTCTCAGGCTTGTACTGGGGCTACAGCGTCCGCCTGGCCTCCTGCTTGAGTGAGTATCCACAGATCCTCTGCCTGGGCTTCCACACCAGCCTCAGGCCTACTGGCTTTCCTAGAAATCTCCTTGTCTAAAGGGCAGCTTACACCTGCAGCCAGCAGCCATGTGGCAGTCAAATTTTAGGGCTGAAATGAGGCTTGAACCACCCCAGTCACCCTCCAGGACTCTGCCCTGTAACCTCCACTCCCCATTGCTCCAAACAGCAAGAGATGAGTTGGTGCCCTTCTCTTAAATAGAAGAATAGAAGAACTACATTCCATTCATTGACATCAGAACCAGCAGTGCAATTTTAGTTCAAAAGCCCTGGAAAATTCTTTTCCTGTTGATTTGACCTTGTAGGAAGACTGTAAGCTGTGAGGGGCATGGTTCCTTGGCACCTATCTTGAGCTTTGAGGAAAAGGATGTGGGAGATTCTTGTAGCAAGGGAATTATGTGGGAAACAGGAGTCATCCTGTCTCCAGATGCACTTTTGGCACTGACACTCCTGCTGCTGCCCCCACTCAACCATGGAATGTTCTAGCTTGTCCAGAAGGCACATGGGTGAGGATATGGCAGCAGTAACCCCAAACTCTGTTTTCCAGGTGCTGTCTTTTCTGAGTGCCCATTCAAGGAAGGCTATGATCTCTCTATTGGGACCTCAGAGCGAGGCAGCTCCGTGGACCAGGTCACTCTGCCCTCCTTCAGGTTTGTGTCCTGCCTGCTTGGCCCCACTCAGAGCTCCCAGTGGGGCTGGTGCAGGCAGCAGAGCAGGGGAAATCCCCCAGATCAAGGCCTGTTCTTTCCCTGTTTCTCTGGAGTTGGGAGCAGGGACTGTCACATTGGCCAGATGCCGTGAGGCTTTGCTGGGGAGGGAGCTGCAGTGGGCACCATCAGCAACAGACACAGCTCCCTGCTCCAGCAGCACACAGGAGCTTGGACACAGAGCTGACAGTCTGTCCTCTCACCCTGTCCTTGTGCTCCCCAGGCACGCCCTTGTCGTATTTGGAGGCCTTGAGGGTTTGGAAGCTGGGGTTGATGTGGACCCAAACCTGGAGGTCACCGACCCAAGTGTCCTGTTTGACTTCTACCTGAACACGTGTCCCGGCCAGGGCAGCAGAACCATCCGGACAGAGGTAGGGCTGGTGGCACTGGTGTGCACAGGGCTGCCTGTGGCAGTGACACACGTGGCCCAGGTGTGCTCTGACTGGCCTGGCTCTGCTGCAGGAAGCACTGCTGATCTCCCTGTCTGCCCTGAGACCACACATTGAGGAGGCTGTGAAGACACCCAGAGACAGCTGAGGGAAACCACTGACCTTGTCCTTGGGGAGGTGGCTCTTCAAATGTGGGGTGCTGGGCAGGTCACTGGAGGAGCCTGGTGGGTCCAAGGCACAGTGACTGGAGCTGGCAGTGCTGCCCAATCAAGCATTCACTGCTGCTGGGAGCAGCAACTCTGTGCCCTCCTGCCTGCATAGTCCAGCCAAGGGCTGGTTGCTGCTTCCCAGCAGCTGGCACGAGCCTGGCAGCAGACTTGATGTCAGCAACTTGGACATCTGGGGTGGGAATAAAGCAGTCTGGAACCTCAGTTTGCTGTGAAATCCAGGTGTGTCTTGGTGTGGGCACACTCAGTGCCTCTGGAGAGATGTGGCCTTCAGGCTGAAAGGCAGAATTTATCCTTATGCCAAGAAGCTCTTCCTGCCTGACTCCCCCCAGCCCCCCTTCAAGGCTTCATCCTTCCCAATGGCAGGAAGGGCTGGAGCTTCAATTGAACCTCAGCACTAAAACACATCATCTCCTTACAGTCTGACTCCATCTCTGATGCCTTAAGCTCTGCCTACAGTGAGCTCAGACAGGAAAGCAGCTGGAAAAGTTGGCTCCATCCTCCCCTCCTCCTGCTGAGATATTCAGAGCTTTGGTGAGAGCAGATAAGAAACAACCACTACCCTGGGTGTTCAAAGCTTTACTGCTAAAACCATCTTCTGAAAGAAAACAATTGTACAGTTCTTTGGCCACAGGAAGGCAGGAACTTCTCCCTTGGCACCCATCTTGCTCCCCTCCTTCCCTGCTAAACAGCATCAGTTAGAGACTTCCTTTTGTGCCTGAATGAGCCTCACAGCACTCCAAGGCAGCAGTGGATATGGGGCAATTCCTAGAGCTACTGCAGTGTCAGGTGCCCCTGAACCTCCTTCAGGACTACTCTGGAGCCCTGTTGTGTGTCTGTGTTTCAGTTAGACACAAGGGGAAGGGTGGAGAGAAGCACAGGTTTGAATCTTAATTCCCACACAACTGCACAAGGAACTATGATTCTGCAGGTGACTGCCAGTCCCTTGCCAGGGGTTACCTGGATTTATTCTAGTCAGGGTTCATTGCTTTCCAGCTGTGATGGCTTTCAAGTTACTTGTTCTCCTGAGGATGTTTGGGACAAAGAGGAGCCCCGAGGCTCGCTCAATGCTCTCAATGGGAACCAGGAACCGTTCCAGGGGGATTTTATCATCCACAGGGCTGTTGGGCATCACGTAGGAGCGCAACTCAATCTCCCCACTCTCCTTTTCCAAGATGAGCACCTTGAAGAAATGGGTGGGGACAGCCACGTTGTTCTTCCCAATCACCTGGTACTTCACATACATCTTCCCATCGGCCTCCATCCTGCACCAACAGCAACATCCCAGGTTATCTCCCAGTTTGGTGTCACTCCACCCCCTCAGTGCTCCAACACCCCCTAAGAAAGCACAGCAGGCAGCAGCTCTGCTCCTGCAGCAGGGCTCTAAAACATGGCTGGGGCAGGGGCTGTGTGACATGGTGAGGGTGAGCTGTGCACTGGGGCTGCTCCCAAATCCCCTCCCTGCTGGCTCTCTTTAACAGACTTTCCAAGCTATTTCCTGCTGCTGAAGAGATCTCAACATGAGACAGCTGCTCTTTGGTGCTACGTGGAGATCTTTGAAAGTAAAGTCTCCTTAAGTGGAGTAGTGGTCCATGACATTGAACCTGAAAGCTTTCTTCTGCAGGGATGGGGTCTGTAGTCTTAATCTGGTAATGAGCTAATCTACTGAATTGTTAGAGACTGCAAACAAAACCAAGCTGGTTATACTGCAGCTCAAGAATCCCATTTGACTCATGAAATAACAATTTAGATGGGAAATACATAAACTAATCCTAACAAGGTACCTTTTCACAGAACCTCTGTGCGCAGCTGGTCTCACCTACTGAGAGGGCCCTTAGTAGATCACTCCTGTCTGGTCACTCAGCCTGTTTTCCTTTGTTAGCACAATGCATATTTTGGGTGCCAGTCCAGCTCAGCCCTCGTGTTTACCTGGGCAGGAAGAGGGGTCCTGTGCAGACATACACATTCCTGTTGTTTTTTGCCAAGCTTCTGCAGTACTTCTCAAGGTTATTCCAGGCATTCTGGTTTAAATGAGGATTCTGGAAACACAACCAGTAGTCAGTTGCTGGGGTATTTCCCCACTGTTCAGAGTAACACACTTGCTTTTTCTGTAACACATCTCACAGAGCCCCAAGCACTTTCCATACAAGATCTCCACTCTCACCTCTGTTTTGGGAACTGTGATGGCCTGGTTTGCACACCCAGGCCAGAACCCATTGCCTAAGGCCACAATTTTTTGCAAGTGTTGTCTACTTGTTTAACTCTGCTCCTGCCAAGAGCTGCACTGAACGGGATCTCTCATGACTTGAGAGGCACACACCGGCAGGTGCACTCGCAGGGTCCCTGCTGTTAAATTTAGCAGGAAACACGGCACCTCCGAGTGACTTTGTCCCCTCTCTGCCTGAACCGCTGCAGGCACGAACACAGCGACGCTGCCGGGGGGGTTTCCGCGGGGAGCAGCGCCTGCCCTTGAAGGCGGGGGAGGGCTCCGGCTGCCCCGCAGGCCTCGGGCCGTACCTGCGGGGCGATGTTGCTCAGGTAGAACGTGTCCCGCATGGCCTTCTGGCTCCACCTGTGGTTGGCGGCGGCGGCCAGGTGCCCGCGGTCGAAGCCGCTGCCGCGGTAGTCGGCGTTGGTGGCGCGGTGATACTCGTGCACCGAGTCGTCCTCCTGGAAGTCGCAGGCGGCGCGGTCCGAGGCGCCGCTGAGCGTGTCCCGGTTGAGCTGCTCGATGACCCAGAGCGCGCTGCGGCTCCGCGGGTCGTAGCACAGCACGTAGGACTCGCGGCTCCGCAGCTGCGCCAGCCCGGGCAGCCCGTACTTGCTCAGCTCGGTGCGNGGCCGCGCTCCGTGAGGGCCGGCCCCGCCTTAAACGGGCCGCGCATGGGCTCCAGCGGTCCGCGCCGTCCCGGAGGCATCGCCGCTTTAAGGGGGGAGCGCGCACAGGGCGGGCGCGGCCCCGCGCACACGGGCACGGCGGCAGCGGGAGCGCGCGCAGGTGCGGTGCCGCCCGCGCCAGCCATTCCCGGGAAAGGGAAAGCGAAACATCGCCGGGAGGAGATGGCGGGGCAGGAGCCGGGCTGGTTCCGCAGGGCTCTCTCTCTGGGCTGCTCTCACACCCACGGACACCGCAGCTGGAGGCGGGAGCAGCCCCGGCTCCGACTCACACCAACAGGAGAGGTTTGCACAGACATACGTTTAGTTAAAAGAAACGTTATTAAAATAGTGTTTGAAAAAAATAAGCGTTAAAAAAGGAGTTTTAGAGTGATGAAATGTTCACTACACCCTTTTCTGGCAGTTATTCCCGAAGTGCAGGAGAAAAGTGTTATCTGTTCCTTTCTTTGGGGAAAGGGCATTTAAAAACACTGCTCCAAACAGCTAAAACAAAGTCACTGACATTCCTTCAGGAAAAACAGTCTCTGATTCCCAAATTCCCAGATTGCCCCAAAACAACTTCTGGCCTTCATTCTCAATGCCAAAGTGTGAATAATTCTCGGTCAGGTCCCAAAATCCAAACTTAGAATCAGATTCCTGAGTGACCACCACCAACTCGATCTACCTCATTGGCAAGGCCACAAAGTCCTACAAAGCTTGAACTCCAGTGAGGTGCAGGTAGAGCAGACCTCTCCTTCCCAGGGAAGGTTCATCTCTTCCCACATCCAGGAGTGTCCTGTTTTCCCTCCCAGCTGAAGGTGATTTCTCTTTCCCCTGTCAGTAGCCCTGCCTGCGAGGAACATATGGTAAGAGCTATTTAAACATCCTCTGTTCAAGTCCCTGTGAGATAATGGGTCCCCAAGGCACCCCAGACTAACACCTCCCACCCCAAAGATCAGCTCTTTCAGCAGGTCAGGATTGTAAGAAACCAGATGCAGAAACATCTCAAGGCTGGAGCAGGTGTTACTTGGCCACACAAGCAAGAAAACACCAGTTAAATATTGTCTCACTTCAAGAACAACAAAAACAAATCACCAAAAACCTTTGAGGAATGAAGCCAAGGGAAACATGAGGAGATTCAAAAGCTGGTAAAAGGTTAAGACTTTCTTTTGTTCCGTCAGAAAATCTGGTTTTGCTCTTAAAGAAAGGAGAAAGTCTTGGAATAAATAGATGTCCCAAAACAATGAAAAGCAGCACTCCATCAACAGCAGGACAGAAGTTCTACCACACAGGAAGGAAATAAGCTGGAATATAAAACAGCTTTTTATGTATGGAACAGCCTGTGTGGACATTTCAAAGTTGTTGCAAGTTCTCCCCAAAGAACTCAGTAAGTCTGGCAGCCATAGTTTGGATAAGGCTACAGAATTTATCCCAGAGATCCTTCCCAGCAGCCAAATCTCCCATTGAGATCCCTTTAAACCACTGCAAACTCCTTTCAGAAGCATTCACTGTCACCCCCTGAAGCAAGGTGACAGAACACGAGCCCTTGGACACCTAGGGAGGGGGGAGAGAGCAGGACACCTGCACTGCCACCTCCCTGTGCCTTCCCCAAGCAGGATGGTCACCCTCAGGGCCCAAAGCTATGCTGAGAATGTGCAAAAGTTCATCTCCAGTTAATGCTTTCATCCTATTTGCCTGCTGCCTCCTCAGGTTACTTTAGGGAGACTTCCAGCTGCTCAGAGCAGGAACACTCATGGATGGTCCCGTTGCCAGTGAGAAATCCCAGCATAAGGAAACCCTGCACGTGCCAGAGGAGCCCAGAATGAACAGCCCAGCACAGGTACTCAGGGAGATGAGAGCAGAGTTTGTGCATGGAATGGGAAAGCCACAGCAGTATTTATAGCAGTTCAGAGGCATTAGTGTTTGGAGCAGGTACAATTCTGCCTGGTTTTGCATTTGCAGAGAATGTCCCAGGTTGCTCTTTGACCACACCAGGTCTGGCCCACAGCCCCCCTAGTGCAGATACCCAAGAGCTGAGACATAAGATCACATGGAACAGCTCAGAAAGAAAATCCATCCAGTGGCTAGAGCAGCCAGGATGCTTCATCACACTGCTCTCCTGGTCTACCTGTTCCATTTTTCTTGGAGGAAAACTATACCCTCAAGAAAAGATTGCAGCAGAGAGGGATACTGTTGCCACAGGTATTAATTACAGATTGCTTTAAACCTTAAATTGCTCTTGCAACACAGCAGCAACACATGGCTGCACAAATGGTACTCGAGCATCTTCTCAAGAGGCAGAGATTGTTGGGGATTGCCAAAAAGAACCTGGGTACGTGCACCAACCTGTCCTGCCATCTCCCCACACACCCTGGTGAGAATTACAGCAGCCTGTGAAGGCCTTCAGTGAAGGAAATAACACCAGTAAAAAAGGCTGAAGGCTGCCAGCATCCCTCCTGCTAGGGCAAGTCTAGGCCAGCAGCAGCTTAAGCAGATCTTACAAAGACTGACTGACCTTTAACAAATCAACACCCATAAATACCAAAAACTGCAGTGTCCAACAGCAGAGGTGAGCCAGCACAGCACAGAAAGAAAGGGAAAAGCATGTTGGATTAGTGTTCACTCAAGAGCTTCTGCACCACACAAGCACCTGGGTGCTGGCAGCTTCCCTCTCTGAGGATTAGAGTTTCTGCTCAGCTCAACACCGTGGCAGGTCACAGCTCTCCCTGTGGTTTGTCTCAGTCCCTGTTCACCTGAGCCCACTGGACTGTATCTGAAGTGCAGCAGTTTCCCTCTCAGGAGGAACAAGTGTCCAACTCAGGACTGTGACTCCAGCAGGACCAGGACAGAACAATGGATCAGCCCCAGCAGTCAGCTCATGACAGATGCTTGCATGCCTGCTGGATTGTGCTAGAGAAGGACTCTTATTGCAGATCAGAACTGTCTCTTCCTGGCAAGAAGTACTGTGAGACAATAGCAAGGTTACTGTGACCAGACCTTAGTGCCAGTAGTAATACTTAAACCACTGAGGCAGAAAACTCCAGTTCTGTGCCTTTAAAACCCCTAAATACATTTGTCTTCATTGCACATGATTAGGTGTCCACTTCTTGTGTTTCAGAATCCTGATTGTAGCTGGATATGCTCCAGTTCAGAGCAGCGTGAGGCCTCCCTGCAGCAACAATCCTGCTCTAAGGCTGTGCGTAGTAAGGCTTGACTTGAACACCACTGGGGGATTAACACCACCACAGTCCTGCTTCCAGGGAGGCCTCGTTGGTAAGGCAGTTCTGGATTCAGGCAGTTTGAGTGCACAAAGCCACCAGCTGTCACCGTGTCCCCCCACCTCAGCTTCCCAGGTCTCCTTCCCAGTCACAGGAGTGCAAACTGCCAGGTGACCTTCACCAGAAAGGGATGCAATCTTCTTCACACACCTCAGGGATTGCCAAGTGCAGACACGAGGGAGGAGAATCCAGAATCTACTTGAATGGCAGAATGTGTGATTTCACTGGAATACATTCTATTCACAGGAGGAAGATCCTTCTATCCTCATCCACCAAAATTCACTGGACTTAAGTCTGTCCTTTCCCCATCAGAAGTTACTCCCTGTGTTACTTCCACGATACAGGAGTCCATCCCTTCAGGGATATGCAGACAGAAGGTTTCTTTCTCCCCAAACTCAAAGTCATTAAAAAAAAGATACAAAGAACTGCTCTTGGCAGCAAAGAGGCATTTGAGATGTGGAAAAATCTGGAGTGCAGGACCCAAGTAGACAGGAAGTAATCAGTCCTTGACCTAATAAATAGAGTAGAAGGAATTCTTCAAGGTGGCCAGTAGCCCTAACAAAACCTGAAGTCTTGCAGAGACCAGTAGGAGCTTTAGTGCACCACACTGCAAGGGCCATCTCCTGGGATCCACTGCCACACAGTTCTCTGACAACTTTTGTTAGGCCCATGGACTACTTGGAATCTTGAAGTTCCTTTGCTTTCTTCAAAATCAGATGAACATCAGAGATAGGATAATCCTATGGCAAAGAAATAAAAGGGTTTCAGTGACTTCCCAGCATTCTTGATACAGATTGTTTCGCTTAAGCAAGGCAAACCTTGACAACAAATTTCTTGGCCTATTATAACACACCACCATGTTCAGTTACCCCTTTAACAGCTACAGTTTCCTGTTTTGTAACTGATCAAACCTCAATACCCTTCAAGAAGGTCTGTTGGTTTGTTTTTTTTTCACTTTGTCCTCCAAGGGCACAGTAACCTGGCCTGCCACAGGGCCCTGTCTCATGCCAGAGAGCCTTATCAAAGCCAGTATCTTGCACAGCCCAAAGCAGGAACTGGCAGAACGTGAGATATCCAACTGTGCAGTGCAGGCGTTTCCAACCTAAGGCTCTCACAGACCTCACAACTAAACAAAACCTTCTGGCCAAAAAATTAGCAGTGTTACATAAGCTTTCACATCTTTGCTTGAAATTATTCCAGTTGTTTCTGCAAACCAAAGGAACATTAGAAACCTCCAATCTATGATAATTTCTCTGTAGGGTAGAAAGGGTGCATGTGCTAAAGACTCCAGCTCCAGTAATGAGAGTGCTCTAAGATCCCTGCAGATTTTCCAGCACGCAAACATCACGAATGTGGTACTTGTCTTGAACCAGGCATACCCTCCCACCCTCTCACATACTGTCATCCTCTCTCACAGTACTATTTTGAGACTTTTCCAAGTGCTCTCTGCACCCACTCTCTTCAATTCTTACCTGTAGCAGCCTCATGTTCAGAGTGAAGTCTCCTTCCAGCAACTGATCCCGGATGAGTCTGAAAGACAGGAAATTATTCCAGCTACTTCTGACTCTATACAAAGAAACTTTAAAACCTATAACCTCTTCACCAGATGCCCTAACACATGCCTAGAGAAGACTCCTGGATCCATGGAAGAGAGGAGGAGGAAGGCTGTGCGTGTACTTACGTCAACATGGCACAACAGACGAGCAGGAGGAAATCGAAGCGCTTGTCGTCGGCAAAGAGCGAGTCCCAGATGCGGATGACATCTGGCAGCAGGAACTCTTGGGACAAGAGCAACGTCAGCCAGCGGAAGGCAAAGAACTGGGGTTTGATGTTCTGTTCTTGCTGTCAGACAGGCACCAGGCAAACAATGAGTATGTGCTCCCGGCCAGTTCCCTACAGGCAAGAGATGCACCCCATGTTTCCATCCCCGTCTCCTCCCCAACGCGGCTCTGAGCTCCCGGCTCATCCTGCAGCAGCAGGAAAACTTCTGCACCCCTTGGAGACTCTCCCATTCAACCCTGACTGAGAGATTTTTAGTGCTGCAACACTCCACACCTATAGCCAAGCCAGAAAATGCTCCTCTGTCCACAACATGGACTAAAGGAAGCTTTTCTCCCTGAAGGCACTATTTGTGTTCCATTAAACCTGCCAAGTAATTTTAAAGTTCCCATTTCAACAGCATTTTATCTGCAAAGCTGCAGCCCTCCCCCACTAGCACAGGCACTGTTTGTCAGGATTTCCTCTCCTTTCCAGCACCCCTGTATTTACCAAAAGCTTTACTATTCACAAAGAGAAACAAAGATGGAACAGAGTTCACACTGATGGTCAGTAAAACATGCTGTAAGCACCTTTAGCCTCAAGCCTTCCTGTTTTCTGAAGTTAAATCCAAGGTAGCATAAATTTAATCAAGGTCAAACAAGTTCAGGATTCTGCTGATATTCTTAAGGACCAGCTGCTGCATGGCCAAGACCATTTCCTGCCAGCCAAACATTAAGCAGTTTTTCTCCCCACTGAATCAGCTACCAGCCAATACTGTGGGCTGTGTCACTGTGCTGACAAACCATCTTCTGGATTATAAAAGAAACATATCCTGACTTTTCTGGATTATAAAAGAAACATATCCTGACTTTTCTAGACAGGAAAAGGTTTCAGTGTAATTTGGCCAAGGTTGCAGTAAAAAGAATAGCTTTCCTTTCCAAAGTCTCCTTGGACTTTCACACCAAATGGACCATAAGACTGGAGAGGTCTGTAATGAAAGCTGCCTTCTACATGTTCCACAAAACTCACACAAACCCAAAGCACTTGAAAACCTTTGGATGAAGGGAAACAGTATAATTTGGCCAGTGGGATCATCCAGCTCACTGGATTTCACTTCTCCTTTGGAATGTGCTCTGTGGAGTTTAAGTCAGTGCTGTCAGGGCAGTCAGTGGCAATAGAAGTGCATGTGTGCAGTGTGAGGGATGTTTTCTGTTTTGCTCTTAAATGCAGAAGTTATTTCTGTAACCTGGAATGCTGAATAGCTCTACAGCAAAACCCATGTTCTGACTGAGCTCTACAAGAGAGTGAAGACTCCAGCTCCAGCTATGCAGGTGACCAAGGATCATGGCCAAGGCCCTTCAGGCTCCCAGCTGGCAGCTGTGCAACAACCATAGTTTGCTTTCAGAGGCAGGCAGGGGAGGAAGCCTTGCTGTGTCAGCTCACTCTGGGCTCACTCCAAGGCTGTTTCAGCTCACAGGTAAGAGTCTCTCTGTCCCACAGACAAAGCCCTTCATGCACTCTGTGTTCTACTCAAGCACAGTTTAACAAAACTGACATTCATGTGCACTCCAGCCACTCCTCACATCCCACCCAAGACCCAGAGAAACACCTGGCTCCTCACCAGTTTCAAATACAGCTCCACATCTTTTTCCTTCAGGGTGGAGTACACCTTCTCCATTTTGTAGGTGATACCACACTGAGAATCATCCAGGCTCTTAATGAAGTTGTCCCGAATTTCAGCCATTAGATTGGTAAAGCAGAAAAAGGTGTCTGCTTCAGCATGCTCTGGGGAAAGAAAATAAGAACATGAGAGAATAGAGGAGAGAGGTACAGAGCTGTGAAGTTATCCTTGCTCCATAATCTGGTTGCTGTATTGATTTGAGGAACAGATCCCACCAGATCTTGGCTTGCTTGGTCTGGGTCAAGGCTAGACAAGGTTTTTTTTCCTTTTTTTTTTGAACTAGAAATATCTACAGAGCCACTGCAGTTACTAACCCTGATCCAACATGAAGGTCTTCATGACATGAGGTCACAAAACAGTTATCTATGCCCAAGAATATAATCTGCCACCAGCACACACCCTCAGAGCTCCTGAAACAGAAGCAACAGGCAAGGTCCTCCCTTTCCATTTTTCTTTACTGTCTATATACAGTACAAGGAAACAAGAGCTTCTAAGGGGATTTTGAGTTTAACAAACAAAAATTACTCGAAAATCCTCACTTCCCATGTCCTCACCACTCCCAGCCCATTCAGCTCCTACCAATCCCCTGTAACTCCTCATGCCATGGAGAGAAGTGACTACCACAGCCACTGCTGAGCAGTCAAAAGGCTTCCTCACCTTTCCAGGCCCGGTTAGGGTCTGTAGCAAAGGTGTAGTAAAGAGGCCCCACGATTTCATTCATGCCCTGGACATAGGCTATCCCAGGGTTCAGCTTGGCATAGATGAACAGGATCCTCTCCACCACTTCCCAGTGAGCTTCGCAGCCGTTGGGCAGAACTTCATACTCGCTCAGAGAGCTGGGGGTGGTTTTTAGAGGGGAGCTCACCTGGAAAACAAGGATCAATCAGGATAACCAACTGGCACTGACCCTTTAGCACATGTGCCAAGCTTGGCTTTTAACACACATAGGCCCCCAAAAAGATTTGGGCTGTTTGTACCACATAAACCAAGACAAGCAACTCTGGGAGCACGCAGGCAGAGAAGTCCTGCTGCTGGCTGTCCCTGAAGAACAAAGTCTGTGCAGAAACAAACAGTTCCCTCTGAATCATTGCTCCACATGACCTCACACAGTAAAAACCACAGCAGTTCCACTTCTCTGTTAGTAGTATGAGGGAAGAGTATTGATGGCTGTGGGAGAAGCCACCTTCCCCAACAGCACGTGTGCTGTTAACACTCATGAAAGGGGAAAGAGACTGCACATTTTAACAGATACTCAGCTCTTCTCCTAATTCCAGGTTTGAGATCCAGTTCTGGAGGACTATGGAAATTTGTAATGAATTTATAGTAAATTAACTCTTCAGTGTTTTGTTGCCATACAGAAAGGCAAATATCAGGCATAAAGTAACTTGTGACTCCAAATTCCACCAGAAGCCAGGTAAAAACAATCCTCAAAATTCAATACACCTACAATTCCCTGCAGTCTGTCAGGCACTTCAACTGGTTCTACACTGTCCAGCCCCGAGATGCTCGGTATCTGCTGGGGTGTTTCCTTAATTCCATTGCACAAGCAGAAAGAGAAACAGGTAACAGCCCAAGAATCACCCTTCCCCTTGCCAGTGCGAGACCTTGCCCTGTGACAAGGACAGCCCCCACCCAGAGCTCACATTTGTCACCCCGCTGCGGTTCCGTGCCACCGTCTGCGACTTGAGCGTGGTCTGCTCCACCCGCCTGCGCAGCGTCTCAAACTCGTTCTGGGGGTCCAGGATCAGCAGGCAGGGATAATCCGTGGGGCGCTGGAAAAACGCCATGTCAGGGTACAGCCTCCTAGCGTGGACACAGAAGGAAATCAGGGACAAGAAGGAAGTACATGCCCCATGTTGAGTGGGAGGCTCGGTTTAATATTAAACTTTATTCTCAAAGTACAGTCTGTCGGCCAAACCTCTCGGGTTCAGAAATCTGAGTCCTTGTGCCTCACACACCTGACATCTTTGTCAATCTGGAGGAGCACTTCGTTATCCTTGAAGTAAGTGTTCCATCGACTGTCTGGATTTGGATTGAGGGGCTAAAGAGAGAAACAACAGAAACACAACAAGCATGTCTCACACACATCAAAATCCTCACTAAAAATACAGTGATTTAACATTTCTGCTGTCACTCTGCCACCACCACAATCTGAGCACACCAGGGTCATTTTTTCTCTCACATTTTCAATCCCTTTTCACTCGCCTCTTCAAGAGTTTGTTCCAAATCAGTTTAGTTTTTTTTCCTCTGTTAACAAGATTCCTGACTGCAGCTCCAAACCTGTACCATGGAGATGGTATTTGGATTTGGGATAAGTTATCCACCCACCCAGTACTTTGATGTTGAGGTTCTTCACACCAAGATCCACACAAAGTTAACAACTAACTAAGAAAAAAACCAAGCTACATTCCAAGGGATTCAAAGATCGCTGTGACCTGCCTGTGTGGTTTTACACACATGCCAATTTTACACCACCAAGGCTCCAGAGATCACAGTGGGGCAGGTGACTGCAGGGGAGTGAACGCTCAGAATGGTCATGGGAGCAGCTGTATCATTTTACAGTCTCTTCTGATCAGTTACTTCACTCACTCCTCCCACATACACACTCCTAACAGCACTTTCAGAGAAGGAGAAAGCCAAGGCATGCAGGAAATAGTCTGTTAAAAAAATAACAACCCAACAGCACTACTAGAAATAATCAACTCTCCTGCCTTCCACACCACAGTCCAGTCTGACTCTCCTGCTTCTTTTCTATCCTCTGCTCTGAACCTACTCATGGACCCAACCTCCCAGGGGAGCATCTCATGGCTCCAGGAACCTCTTGTGAGCCTCTCCCTTTCCCAGGAGACCCACAGCCTGGGCAGGCAGCCCCAAAGGGCACAAGGAAGGAAGAGCACAGCTGGAAACAGCTCTCTACAGAGCTACGGGTGCTTTGCCAACAATTCCCACTCAAGGCTATCACAACAAAAGTGCCAGGCTGGCACCTGGGAACCATCCCTCCCTCTGGCAGGCCAGAACAGTTGGGAAAAGAGCCAGGAGCAGCCCAGGGGGCCAGAAAAATCCCCAAGGAATTTTCTGCAACACAAAGGCTTCACAACACTCACGTGATCTTCTAAGGTCACATCTTCCCTTGAAACACCCAGGTTGGCCTTGGCAATCCCAGGCTGGATAATCATTTCTTTTAGGAACTGGGAATACAGATCCCTTAAAGGACAAAAGAAGAACTTGTAATGAGGAAGATAAGGTCAAGGTGAGCATACAGAGCTCAAACAGATGCCTCTGTCCCACCCTGCTCAGCCAGAAGGCATCTGATTCTCTTCAGTGTAATTGAAGGGATCAGTCCACCAGGCAGCTGAGAGAACAGCCCATTACACACAAGAACAATTTGTTTTATGAAAGTACTTAATTATTTAAAGACTATTCTCCTTCTCTGCAGATATCTTTGGAAATAAAAGGACAAGTACCACAATCCTCACCTCTGTTTCTTCAGCAACGAGCTCCATAAGGCTTTCTCTAAAGGGAGGTAGTTCAGGAGTATCTGCACAGGAAACAGGAGAACAGGAATTAGTATTCAATGAGCTGTTATACCTGCAAGATGAGCAAAGCAAACACAGTGGCTCAAACAGGCTCTTGGAAAATACTGGGAGTCCTCTCTGGAAAGCTGAGTACCTTGCTAAGCAGCAGTCAGGAATATTTCAGGGACTGGCTTTCCACACAGAACTATTTGTAGGACTGATCAATAGCTAACCTGATCGAAATGCACTGCCAGCTTTACACTGAGGCTGTTCACATGCAAAGTGCTGATCTCCACAAATTACTGCTGACTTCTAGTGGCTTTTAAGCTCCGGATTTATTGTTTATTTGTTTACAACTTTAACCGCCAAAAAAGCGCTACGTGTACTTAATCAACCCAAAGCATCACACGCGAGAAAGAAAAGCACCCCAAGCAAAACCCACCTTCCAGCACAGGCAGCGCAGCCCACCATCAAAGGGAATTCCTGCGGAACACCAGGCAGAGAAACAACCACGTTAGCCCATCTCTCACCGCGGGTTGCTGATGTCACCTCACAAACAGGCCTGGACACACTTTTCCTCCCCGAGGGGCACGAAGTTTCCCCAGGGACGCTGCTGGGGTTATCCACGGTGTCTCCCACGGGGCCGGCCCGTGTCGGGCGGCGCCAGCCCCGGCACCGCCGTGCCCGGAGCCCCCTCCCCAGCCTGGGGCCGGGCCCCGCGGCACTCACCGCTGAAGCACAGCTCGCGGAGCTTGGTCAGAGCCACCGTGGGTTCGCCGAGCACCTCCTGGAAGTCCGCGATCCTGAGGGGAGCGAAGCCGCGGGCGTCATCAGGGATTCTACAGGCCACCTGAGACCCTCCCCTCCCCAAAGCCCCCAAACCCTCAGAACCCCCGATCCTCGAGAGCCGCCACCCCGCACAGCGCAGCTC